>CM040979.1:4204861-4237115 GCA_022985145.1 Pangasius djambal
CAATGCGCTTTTGGAAGAATGGTCAAAAATTCCTATAAACACACTCCTCAACCTTGTGGACAGCCTTCCCAGAAGAGTTGAAGCTGTAATAGCTGCAAAAGGTGGACCGACATCATATTGAACCCTATGGGTTAGGAATGGGATGGCACTTAAGTTCATATGTGAGTAGGTGACCGAATACTTTTGGTAATATAGTGTATGTTGCCACTTAATGCTTCAAATGGGGCATATATTTTCTCTTTTTTGGATTGTGAATAAAAGCCTTTATGCAAATGTAACCACCAAACTTCAGCTATTAATGCACAGCCCAAACCAAGTCAAATGGAAATGGAAAAAATGTTTAAGCTTGATGCATGTATTTGATTACAGTTTTGTTTAGGTGGGCAACAAGGCATAAGTGCTGAGATCAAGGCCCGACCCAAGCCAGTGGTGTTTTAGGCCATGTGTAAATACACCATAAATCTTTTGTGTATACAGTATATGTTGCACTGTATGTGCTGGGCAGAACACAGTTTAATTTTCTAATACAATTTAAGAGGATGTGACTTGATTGTTACCACAAAATGCAGGTCTAGGTGCTGTCTACACATGAGAAAATATTTAATCTTCCTCACCATGCCCTTCCACTTGGTGAAAGTAAGCCATAAGTTGCCCTGGAAGGAAACAAATATTCTGTCATGTCAAATGTTTTTTTTTTTTTTTAAATGTAGTTATTTTTTCCAAATATCAGCAGACAGCTATACTAGAGAAACTGAAACAAGTTTTTTCCTTGCCACTGTCGCTTCTGGCTTGGTCTTTAGTGATCTAAATCTACTTCCGGATTTCTGTTAAGTTCCTTTGTGACAACATCCATTGTTAAAAGTGCTATTTAAATAAAGTTGAATTGAAGTAAAAAGCATTGGTGGCTTAAGGGATTATTTCTGAACACTGCACCTTGTTGTATATGCATAATGCTCCGTGTCTGAATACACTTTCAAGATGGATGCAAACATCTTCAAATGGGAGTTTGGTTATTCATAAGCCACTAAGATTCCATCAGGGTTTCATGCTGTTGATGGCGGGGCAGGATACGGCTCTCTGGTTCTGCTGTGTGTACCCACACTATACTTCATTACAATGCCTGATGAATGAATGAATACGGGACATTAGCGGGACATTCATTAGCCTATCACATGCATGTCTTCTAGCAATCCTACTCACCATATACCAGAAGTGTGCTCGTTCACAATTTAGATGTTATGTCTAGTGTAAAATTTCCAAAAAACATGAATCCTAAGCAATACAGTAGAGAGGCCATTAATAAGCATGTTTAAAAGTGATCACTTTAGAGGTTGATACTTTAATACATTACTAATATGTCCTTTTTTATTAAAAGCAGGAGCACAGGGCAATTTAGATTCGCTAACCCAAATACTTGCATGTGTTTCGGAGGTGAGAGGAAACCAAAGAACCCAGATGAAACACTCACCACAGCTAACATTAAATGATATCAGAAAGTTACTGAATCATAGACTAATCATAACTATGCCATTCTGTCAGCTACTCATACTTTCGGCTGATGACTAAAAGGTTTATGACAAATTCATAATACGAAAAAGAAATGAAGAAAAGGTCTAAGAAAAAGTCTAGGTATTAAGCATGATTGCTAGTTAATTGCTCCCTTGAAACAGTCATCCTATTGTTACACTAAAATGATATTAAATTACCAGTAATGTGATGATCATTTTGTTATAAATGAATCAACCTCTTAGAGAATTTACAGAATGCCATTTTACTCTTTTACCCCCTCCCCCAGTCTCCAGTGCCCTCAAAAAGTATTCAGCCTCCAAACCATTTTAAATCATAGTCTTGCTCTGAGTAAAGACCAGAAAAAAAAAGAAGCTAGTAATAATTCATAAATATTCAGAACTTATTCCAGTCTAGTTTGATAAGGCTGTAATAGGTTCTTGCTGGAGCAATTTTGTCACATTCACAGGTTCATTGGGGAGTGCTGGTGGAAACAATTTTGAAGTGTCACCACAGATATTCAATGTTCTTGATATCAGAATAATTTTAAAACATTCCAGTGTTGCTTTGGCAGTGTGCCTTGGGTCATTGTCTTCCTGAATGGCAAACTTTCTTCCCAGTTTAAGCTTTATGGCAGGGTGGAGCAGGATTTTATCCAAAATCTATCCATATTGTGCATTATTCATTTTCCCATCAATCTTGACCAGATAACCATCCCCTATTACAGTGGGGATGGTGTTACCACCCCGAAAATACCACTTTAGTGTCATCAGACCACAAGACAGTTTGGGAGACATTGTGAGACTTTTTTTTTGCCCAATAAGGGCTTCTACCTTGCAACTCTTCCATATAGGCCCAGACCTTGTACATGGTTGTTACAATGGGTATGATGAACACTTCTCCCAAAAGAAAACTCACCATTTTCTTTTATAAATTTTAGTAAATTTTTAAAAGGCTTCAGCCTTTTTCTTTTGATTTGACTGGACTTACTTATCTGAGACAATTTCTTTCTTTCATTTATCTTTGGCATCCATTTTATCCCGATCAGTGTCATGGTGGATTCTGAGTCTATCTCAGTAGCAGTGGGCATGAAGCAGAAATATAACCTGACTGGGATGCCAATCCATCGCAGAGCACCATGCATATGCTCAATCACACCTAGGGGCAATTTAGAGTAGCAATCTATCTACATGCATGGTACGTGGGAAAAAACCCACATGGACAGGGGAAAGAACTCAGGAGCTGTGAGGTGGACAACGCTACCTGCTGCATTGCCATGCCGCTCATCCAAGACAATGAAATATAAAATTAGATTAGGTGGTAATGGAACGGTTTTTCAAGGTACTTTATATCAATTGGCTTGAAATGATTGCTGGAGGCAATTTCTATTTGTCATTAAGTCATTCACAGGAAGTGTATAAGTTAGGATCTGCTTGTTTCTGGCATTTCAACGGCAGAATTCAAAAATCCAGCTCCAGCACGGCCTGCAAACATGGCCACCTTGAGCTACAATACCCAGCCTACACACTGACTGTCATGTTCCCATTCACCTGATTACTCATTGCACACACCTGCACTCAGTCACTCACTTAACTATATATATATATAAACACACACTCTGCAGAGACAAAGGTTCCTTGGGTCATTTATGGCCTGATGAGACAAGCCTTGTTCTTTGTTTAGACTTATCTGTTTCTCAATCTCATTTTGCATTCTGTTTTTTTGGATTCTTGTATTTTCCCTAGTGCTGTCTGTTTACTGATTGCCTGACCCACTGCTTGTTTGTGACCTCGACCTTTTCTCAAGTTTTGTATTTTAACGCCTGTCTTTCAGTAAAGCATTTTCCCTGCAACTGTAGCCGTCTCTGTTGCCTGACAGTTTTAAGACTGCTGCATTTTAACTCCAAGCCTCTTGGCCCTTCACATGCACGGAAAAATCTGTGGCAGTTTAGATGATGCCACTTTTTATACAGCTTTTTATTACAGATTTGTTTTATGACCATTTTGTTTGCTTTATTGTCTGTTTGATTAGTTGTAATGTAATGAATTTGAAGAAGCTCGATAAATTAAAAAAATATATATATAATAGCAGGATGACCCAGGGTCATTATTTGAAATGATCTCAATGCCATGTCTAATGAAAGAAAAGAAAGACTTGTGCAGCAGTATACCGTAACATGTGGGGTTGTCCTGGAGAGCATTGTGTTTCTGGATAATTTGACAGGTAGTCAATTGAGAACATACAGTTTTTTTTATAGTTTTCTTTACAGGGGTAAGAGTCAGTACCTATTTTCTCAGATAGCTGTGGGAGATCTCATACAGGGTGTCTTTGCACCATAACTGAGTCAGTTGGCACAATTACCAACCATCTGATCAATATCCTTATTCTTATGTGGCTAATCAGTAACTTTTTGCTTGCACGTTTCTGACCTCATGCATCTTTTGTATCATATTTTTGAGCTTTGTGGTAGATGTAATGATCTTGTTGGCTTTGAGCAACACATTGATCACTACTTTGTGATATCTTTGACCTCCATGAATGTTATTGCACACAGGAACACTTCTGCCAGTCATTTTTCCTATTCTACAGAGTACTGTGCAAATTTTTTGTTTGTTTTTTAAAGTTTTCTCCATCTTTTCCTGTGGGCTGCTGCTTATAAGGAAGAACTGAGTTTATGATCACATGCACATGCAGAGCAACATCGTATTCTGTGCTGACTGCTTTTGAGAGTGCAGCAGTTGTCCGTAAGCCTGACTATTACTCATATTGCTGCAGCTTCCTCATCATTTGCTGAGTGTAAGGATCATCTCATTAGGCCTTTGCAGGAAATCAAAGTCAATGGCCTGGAATCTGTCTTTTATAAGTACTCTTGGCAAGTGATATCTGTAAGAGAGAAGGGTTTGAGCATAACACTCAGCATCTGGCATGTGACATGATGGATACGCAACTAGTTCTCAGGAAGCATTGTGTACTGCTCATTCTCTGTGTATGCCCAAGGGTTTTAACATTGGAACATTTAGCCATGTCTTTGATACCCTGGACATTTACATTCACATTTGTCTGTATCTGGACATGGCTCGAGTCATTTCAATTGCATTTCAATCCATGTTGCTTTACAGTCTTTTCTCAGGTGCTAGATTTTTGCAAAATGAAGTCAATTCAATTCAACTTTATATTAACTATACCAGTACAGTGATGAAAAGGAATGAATGAATAATAATGAAAAGCTTTCTCACACTTTCGTGTGCAACAAACATTAAAAACACAGCAGTACAATGTAAGAGACAGGACAGTGCAGGTGCTACTAACTTGATAAACAGTGCAGGAGATCATGTACTGTTGTGTATATTAGTGCACACACTGTAGAATCACGAAAAAATCCACCATCCGGCTGAGTGCCACTGCCAGCCTGCAGTTCCTGACTGCATAGCTGGTAATATTATTACCCCCTTCGGTCCTTAAACCTCAAATGGTGGAAATGCTCATTGTCTTTCTTTTTAAGGCATCAGATCTGGATGATTAAATTGTTAATCTTTTTTTGTGAAAGTGGAAGATCACAAGCAGGATGAAATCAATATCACACAAGCCTAGACAGTTCACACTACTGCAATACTAGAAGTAACAGTACACAGTGCAAAAAAAGACATTATAACAAACTAAAATGTAGCTGTGCAAATGGAGGTAGAGGTAGCAGTTGTATAGCTTACAGTCAGAATAATGATGGACATATTTGCACAATCCTGATTGAGCAATGTTACAGTATTACAATACTCTCAATTCTCTCTATTTGGATTTTTTCTCTCTAGTCACTTGAGATACTTTCTTACTTGTTTCTCACTTTTTAATACAGTTCCATGTGCTCTTTTAAAAGTACCTACAATAATTCTGCTTTGGTTTGTTTTACTGTCACTTTTTCCACTGTAAAAAATGGGTCATTTAAGGTGAGATCATCTTCCCTGAGCAGATGGTCTCCAAGTTACTGTCTTGAATTTTAAACACAGTTTAATCTCTGAGAGTGTAAGCTGACTGTCTGTGTGGAGTTTCCCAAGTTCATGGGTTTCCTCATAGTTCTCAAAAAACATGACAGTAGGTGGATTGGCAACTCTAAATTGCTCCTTGGTATGAGTGAGTTGCATGTTCATGGTGAGCTGTGAGACCAAAATCAAACTATTTGCTCATGCACACCATCAGTATGTTTGGCAACACAAGAGAACTGTATATAAACATTAATGGCATCATGTATTTTGCTAATTACCAAGATATTTAATCCCAAATCTTCAGTGATTTCAACAAGATGATGAGCTGAACATACTTCCAAATGTTTAATTCTTTTACAAATGCTTTACAACAAATCTTTTAATTGCGTAAATACATTTACATGTTGACACTTTGTACCTTTCTTTCAATTATAATTTTGACTTCCACTACTGAGTTTTGACACAATAACTCATCATTTAACATAAATATAATTTTACTCTGTACTTTTTTCACCCTTGATGATGACAGAGAACCTATCATTTATAGTACAGATAAGCTACCCAGCCATATCAAGGAGCAAATGAGGAGGAAATAAACTATAAATAGAAAATGCAACTGTAAACATTGTGTTGTAAAATGAAAAGACGGAAGGCACTTTACATTCAAATTGATGAAAATAAAGTGCAGCTCTTTTGAAGCTTTTAAAGCTCTCACTCTTTTGCAGCATTTCTTTAATTAACTGGATTGTATTGAACTGATAAAAAGTAGTTCTCCAGAAATGGTTCTCTAAAAGGAAAGGAATTTGAGATCTGTATGGCAGAAGTACATTTGTTAGGTTCTCTTGCTTGACATTTCATACAAAAATACAATAAAGGCATTGGCAAAGAAGTTTACAAAAAAAGGTATGCAGTACAGTCTGCATGTTTATTGCCATATACAAACGCAGTTAAAATATAGTATCCACAGCTCCATAGATTAAGGGTATACAAAAGGAACTGCAGCTGTCCTTTATGTGTAAATGGTTAAAGTTGCCAATTTGTCCCTGCAGAATCTCCAGTTGTTGTCCATGTTTTGCTCCAGTGTTCAAGATTGTAGATAACTGTACTTTATCCTTGGCACAACACCTTCGGAAAATGAATGCATCTGCAAACTCTCATGGTGCTGATTGCTCGTAATTGAGGGCTGTAACACAATCTCAGAGGCATTGCCTGCAATCTACATGCAATCACATAAAAACACACAGGCGCTGTTGTGGTACAGCTGTGGTCGACTCGCTACTGAGAAGCTGTCTCGGCACACAGTGTTGGACTCGCCTTTGTTCAACCGCATTTCTCTTTCTTTGACCTCAGCATGCAGCTCGGCTAAGGTGGGCCCCTGTTGAGAAATCTCAGCAGGCTAGGCTCTGCATAAAACTGTGAGAACAAAGTAAAAGAAATGAATTCTTGTACATATCAAGTAAAGGCTGGTGGGAAATCCAGAGCAAACCAATAACCAGTATCGACTCAGTGCAGTCTTTTTTTTTTTTTTTTTCAGGTGAAAAAAAATCCCAGGCCTCTGTTTAGTTTTACATTCCATGGTGGAGGATCAGAATGGCATTTTTGTTGTTTGAATAAATGGTGGTGCCTGTGCTTATGCGTATGAGTTATTAAGCCCATATGTTTCCACACGGATGAATGACCTTCCTCATACCTCCCTTTCTCTCTCTCTTGATCTCTCTCTTTCTCTCTCTTGGTTTAGCATCGAGTCTGTTTTGCCAGCACAAACCTAGACCAGCTTGTGAATCAGAGTTTCGACAGACACCTCAAAAACCACATAAATACACAAGCGACCCACAAACACAAACTGGTTTTAATATTACAGTCGTGAACAGAACCTTTTAAAATACTCTGTGGTTAAACAGTACATTTGTTCTTCAGTTTTTCTGCTTCAAAAACAAATCTAATATAATGAAATATTTTTTTCTCTTTTTGATAATGTTGATCTGCATTGCAGCTTGCAGAAGAAGAACTATCTGCTGTTTGTCACCATCCCTTTCTGACAGATTTCCTATACAGCCGTGGTCTACTAATAAATTTAAAGAAACGATCATGGGCCATCTCGTATATAAAAATGTTTCACGTGGTTGAAGTTAAGGATGAGTGGCGGGGCTATGGGTTTCTATGCAACTCACTAATTTGAATTTCTACACATTTTGCATGCACTCGGGTTGGTGCAGTTGTTGATCTTTGTAAACAATTCAGCAGGGAGCTGGTTCTCATTTGGCTGAATGTGTGCATGTGGGATAGAGTGGCGGAGCATGAACAAAGAGAGGCCGCCATCTCTGGCAGCTGTCCAGCCTCCTAGCATTCCTGCTCTGGGCCGTGCCTTCAGACTGCTGCTGACTGAGACAAACATGGGGGGTGGTGAGGCACTTCAGGTCTAAAATAAACATTAAACTTGAAATATGTGGAACATGTCTTCATGAGGTTTTGAGTTTGACTAGCTTGCAAAGTGAAAGCAGACAGATGTTGAGGTTTAACAACATGCTTAAAGGAATGAAGTTTATTTGAGGGTCAACATGAATGAAAATGACTATCTCAAGATGTAATGCACAGGGCTTTCTGATATTTAACCAGTTAAAAGCCACATTATACTTTTCATGGTGTATAGAGCCAATCCTTTATCCTTTTATGAGTTCTGTGTACAGCAACCCCACATTTCATCTGGTCTCACAAGCCAGACGTCCTGCGTTCACCAGACAGTCTGGTACATTTTGTCAATAAACATGGCCAAGAACAAGGTACTTTAGCAAAAAGTTAGGCCATTTAACTGACAACCAGTTTGGTCACCTGCCAATTCCCATCCCCCAGCCAGCTCTCCTCTATCATATGACAGCAACCAACTGGGGAGGATGAAGGCTAACGTGTTTCCTCCGAGACATGTTTAGTCAGACAGTTGCATCTTTTTGAACTGCTGCTCATGCGGCATCACAGGGCCTTCTTCCACATATATGAGCACATGAACGTCCATGAGCAGCTAGTGTCACTGTGATTTACAGAGGAGATAGTAATGCCATCCCTCCCACCCAGACAGCACAGTCAATTTTGCTCCTTCGTCTCCTGGCCATGGATGGCATCCTAACTCATGATTTCTGGAATACCTTTTATATATATACATGATGTGATTTTTTTTCAACCCAGTGACTCTGTCTTGTCCTGAACAGCTCACTGTGTTATGATATTCAAAGGTTTTTCCATTAAAGGCCAATGCAGAGAAGAGCAGAGGGCCAAACAGATTCCAAATAAAAATATACAATGGTCATCTGAGGCTGAGTGTACCTATAGGTCTACAGTGTATCTATAGGTCTATAGCATCTCATCCTCAACATACATACAATGGCATATACACTGACTTTAAAGCGAAAACTCTTTAGGAGGGAATTGGCCTTTTTTGGGAATGCTGGTTTCTGGTAAATCCTTCAATAGAAAAGCTAAGCAAAATAAAATAGGACCTGAGTCATGGAGTTGATAATGATCTCCAACTTGGTTTTGGATATGATCCTGCATAGACTTTGTCCTATCCAGTGTTCTCCCTGACACTTTTCCAAGGTGACCATATTTTATGGTCAATATTTAATTAATACAGTATGGAATTTTAAAGATGTAAAAAATGTTATATTTTATGACTCTTAAGTGGTCACTTTCTTCCATCATTGAAATATCCTTTAGTTTCCCTGCTGCATGGTTTCTTCTTGTTATGTTGAAGGGTTACCCAGGAGGTCATATACATCGCCTTATCATGAATTCCAGCGTGACAACGTCCAGCCACCACATCTGTGTGTTCACCTTTACATACCTGTTCACAGCATTTAGGCTAATTAACATTCTCCTCACAGCAGGGTCAAGATGAAGCCATTCAGCTCAGTGTGAAGTTTCTCTCTCTCTCTCTCTCTCTGTCTCAAAATCTATCTCTCTCTCTCTCCCTTTGTCAATGATGATAAGGCAACAGGAAAAGGGAGGATGAATCACAGACCGCAGTAAATCAGTGCACTGCAAGCTCAGCATTTTCTCAGTCAAGTGTCTTTCTCGACAAATGAATTTTCGAGATTATGCAACAGTAAAATTAAGTGAGTTAAAGCTTATCTGGATAACAGCATTTCAAAGAAAGAATGTAATGGTTGGGGGTTTCACTGGCAACATGCCTGTTTTGAGAAGCTATTTCCATCTTGATTGAGTTATAATAATTCATATAGAAGAGTCCACAAATTGTTATCACAGTTCTGCCTAAAGGTTAAACACTTAAACTCTGAAAAGTGAAAAGAAAAGAGTGATAAGTGTTATTCTTTAGAGTTTTTAACCTACATACCAAGGTTTTTATGACTTGTGTCTGTGTTCCATGCTGTTGGCGGTTCAGACTCAGTTCTGAATCAAGGACATTCTCCCACAGCAAAAACAGACTCACTTATTTCACCTTCCTCTTTTTCTCTCTCTTTGCCACACTATAAAATCACCATTTTATGTGCACATGCAGAGAGACTAATTATTATGATGCTGTATCGATATTTTTTAAGGATGTTTCTCCATAAATGAAACTCTGGAATCCATTTGTGTTGCCAGAACTTTTCCCACAGTGGTCCTTACATTTAGATAATTTGGAATTTGGAGTAATATTATATTTTTGTTATGACAGCTTTTATCAAGTTATTTTGTGTTGGTTCATCAGTGTTGTTTAAGAACACAGTCTGTGTTTCCTGATAGCAAATGAGCGATGGTCCAGTGCCCACTGATACTTTTATCTGCAAAATACACACCACTGTGCAATAGCTCATCCCAATATGGCTCCCTGAACACAATCACAACACACAGCTGGGACTGTATCTCAGGCATGACTAATATTTTGGTCATTTATGGACAAACATAAAATATGATTGGCTATATTTCAGTCGTTTTGGCTCATTGTCCAAATGCTGTATAAGCTTTAAAACCGGCTCCTCACATTAATCCATCTTTCCATTTTCTTAGATATCTTAAGGCACATTTGTTCTCTATACCACATATCCTACACAAGGTTGTGGGGTAGTCTGAAGCCTATCCCCTGGACGGGGTGCCAACCCAGGGCACAATCACACACTCACACACCCATTCACACACTACGGACAATTTGGAAATGCTAATCAGCCTACAACGCATGTCTTTGGAATGTGGGAGGAAACCAGAGTACACAGAGGAAACCCCTAAAGCACAAGGAGAATGTGCAAACTCTGTGCACACAGGGCGGAGGCAGGATAGGAACCCCCAACAATTTACAGCCTAAATATTACACAATGCAGCCTGTGAACAGTTGTCCTTTATTATAGCAAGCTCAAAAGTTTGTATAACTATTGACATGCTCTTGTTAATTTATTTGAATGTGCCTGATTAAGATATCTAATGACTTAAAATGGTTAAGAAATGTTTACTTTAAGGCTTATTAAAAGCATGAAAAGCTCTCAAGCAGTTTGCTTTGAGCAATCAAGTTATAAGTGAATGTGAATGAGAAAAACAGCAAAGGAGGGTACAAAACATATTGAAGTTTTATTGATACCATAACCAACAGCGAAAACCATCAAATGAGAAATAGATGAAACACAGACATGAGCAAAGATTGGAAGACAAATATAGGAGAAAGATTTGTCTAAAAAATAGCAGAACACTTGAAAAAGTCTGTAAAGTCAACTCCATGTTTTATATCACTTTAATTTTGGATTGCTTTGCTATTAATATCTCAACGCCCTTTTGATTAGCACAGCTGATGGTTCACAGCTCCAGGATTCCCGGTCTGATCCTGAGCTCGGGTTACTGTCTGTGCTGTGTTTCTCATGTTCTCCATGTGTCACTGTGGGTTTCCTCAGGGTTCTGCGGTTCTCTTCCCACTTCTCAGAAATATGCTTGTGGGTGGATTGGATTCACTGAATTGCCTGTGAATGTGAATAAGTGTGTGAATGTGTGTGTGTGCTTGGTGTCTTATGATGGACTGGTGTCCCATCCAGGATATATTCCTGCCTGCTCCCAGGATAGACTCCGGACTGATCCACTGTCACCCTGACCAAGCAGTCAATGAAAGCGAGTGAGTAAAAAAAATTTTCAAAATCCTAAACAAACAGCAGGAGATCAGGAAAAGCCTTTAGAGCCAAAACAGACCTTTTGACCATCTTTTGTTATTTGTAATATCTAAGAAAGCAAGGGTGTGCAAACTTTATATAAGCAGGAAGCAGTCCTATAGAATACAGATCATTTTGATTATGATGAGTCCAGTTTGTGATTATGATGAGTCCAGTTTATGATGATGATAAGTACAGTCTTTGATTATGATGAGTCCAGTTTATGATTGAGTCCAGTTTATGATGATGAGTCCAGTTTATGATGATGATGATGATGATGATGAGTCCAGTCTTTGATTATGATGAGTCCAGTTTATGATGATGATGATGATGAGTCCAGTCTTTGATTATGATGAGTCCAGTTTATCATTATGATGAGTCCAGTTTATGATGATTATGAGTCCAGTCTATGATGATGATGAGTCCAGATTATGATGATGATGAGTCCAGATTATGATGATTATGAGTCCAGTCTATGATTATGATGAGTCCAGTTTATGATGATGATGAGTCCAGTTTATCATTATGATGAGTCCAGTTTATGATGATTATGAGTCCAGTTTATCATTATTATGAGTCCAGTTTATGATGATGAGTCCAGTTTATGATAAATGAGTCCAGTCTATGATTATGATGATGAGTACAGTTTATCATTATGATGAGTCCAGTTTATGATTATGATGAGTCCAGTTTATGATGATGAATCCAGTTTATGATTATGATGAGTCCAGTTTATGATGATGAGTCCAGTTTATGATGATGAGTCCAGTTTATGATTATGAGTCCAGTTTCTGGTGATCATGAGAGACTCTTTCTTTGGGCTGTAGGAGACCTGTCACCAGATGAGAAAAAGTCTTACACACCTCGTGCAATGTAGCAGGCGATGAAAGAGTGTGCAGCGTTGAGTGTAAGGGGCGGCTCCGTGTGTGTGTGTGTGAGAGAGAGAGAGAGAGAGAGAGAGTCTCATATAAAACCCAGGAGTGGAGCAGGACTGTTACATTTGGAGTGCACACTTCAGAGAGGAAAGAAAGCCACTGTGAACTTCTTGTAGTCCTGCGTCCCGCCTGCACCGTGCCCTGTCCGCGCGCTCACCGGAATAACCACGTGATTAGTTTACGACGTCACCTAAATACCATCCGGAGACTGAAGGAATGTAGCCGTTGCGCCGGTTCTCCGGTACAGTGATGGTGTGAAATGGCTCGGGGAGGCCCGGTCCCGTCGCTCCTCGCTCACACTGCAAGCAGCTGAAGTTGCGGCGGTAGCGCGAGGATGGAGCACGCGGCGGATGTGAAGTGTAAGATGGTGGTGGTGGGAGACAGCGCGTGCGGCAAAACGGCCCTGCTCACCGTCTTCGCCAAAGACTGCTTCCCGGAGGTGTGTGTGTGTGTGTGTGTGTGTGGAAGGTTAAGAAATGAGAAGTTCTCATAACTTTGCATGGAAGTTATTAGATCACCTTATCTATCTATCTATCTATCTATCTATCTATCTATCTATCTATCTATCTATCTATCTAATAACTCTATCTATCTATCTATCTATCTATCTATCTATCTATCTACCTAATCACTGTATCTCTATCTATCTATCTGTCTATCTATCTATCTATCTATCTATCTATCTATCTATCTATCTAGCTATTCACTGTATCTCTATCTATCTATCTATCTATCTATCTATCTATCTATCTATAATGGCAGATCTACCACTTCTAGACAGATAGATCTATTTGTTTTATTTTAATGCATTCTGAATTTCTTGTTTTCCATTTATTTTATTTTATTATTTAATTTTTTTTCAGATACAGAATTTCCCAACCGTAACACGCAGATTGTGGTGGCATTGCAGGGGGCCATGTCAATTCAGTGTTAAATAAAATTTTTAAATGAGTTGTTTTTTTTACACGTTAAAATCCTAATGATAGAAATACCTGAAAAAATAGTTGTAATAGGTTGTATTTCACAAAAACATTTTGCCATTTATACAGAAGTGTCATGTTATCCTATGTAAAGTCTCAGTGTGTATTTAGTGCATAAGGCAGATAATTTAGGTTGAAGGGGTTGAGCTGATAAAGTTTGGGAACCCTCGGCATAACATGAAGTCTGATATCAGCTTATTAATAACTGCATCAGTTGCGTTACAAAAAGGACACTGCTATAATATCTTTACTTCATGCTCAAAATTCTGCCATGGTTGTATTTTTCCGAACAGAGCTACGTGCCGACAGTGTTTGAGAACTACACGGCCAGCTTTGAGATCGACTCTCTCCGAGTGGAACTCAGCCTCTGGGACACATCCGGTAAGATGACTAGCTTCCAGAGCAGTGCATGGCATGGGTGCTGAAACAGGGTTTCCCAAAATATGCAAAGAGCAACGTGAACTAATACAAAGTTTATAGGAATTGTAATGTGTGAAATCAGTATCAGTGAATTATATATGAATGAATAGGTGACCAAAAGAAATAGTTGCAGGTCTAACTAGTTACGTCTGTTAAAATTGAGTGCGTGGTTTTTATTTTATTTCTCTTAGGGTTTTTCAAGTTAGTTTAGATTCAGCAACATTCAATTTTGGTTTTAGCTGCAGTAAACTTGAAATTTAAGACAACCAGGTTTTTTTTAACAGTGTACTTCCCAGAGAAGTGTAGAGATCCCAGATAAGGATGATGTTATTCCTCTGGAATGTTGGAAGCTTTGAGCAAGGATGGGTTTGTCAGAAGGTTGTGAGAATATTATATTCCCTAGCAACCTCCACCCTGTTTCCATTCGTTAAGCATATGTAGGAAATACGTCTCTGTGGGCTTGAACAATTATATTTGTTGATTAAAACCAAACATGCCTTAGTCATGAGAATTTAATTTGAACCTTCAGTATAGATAAATGTAAAACTTTATTCTAGGAAAACTCCTACTTTCTGTGAAAGCTGAATATAAAGGAGGGTATGTACTTACACTAGGTTGTATCAAATATATAGTGTGTTAAGGTCTTTTGAATTGGTGTCTTCACAAAATGATGTGATTGGATAAATCATTATATCATAATGATCAAGGTTTTTATAGCCATTCTGTAGAACTGTATTCTTCAGTTCAGCTACTGAGATTTTAAAGTTCATATTCTTGCAGTTTACGTTCCTGTAGTAAGACAGCATGCAGTCTTGTACTGTCCATACGTCAATTATTACTTCTACTTAATTACTTAATGCAAAAAAATAGAATGTCATTGTGTCAATGTCAATGCCAATGTGTAGCATCTGTGCACTCTCTAGTTCAAACATTAATTTTCTTACATGGTGTACATTACACCACATAGGACAATGAATGTGGTGTACATTACACATGTGTAAACAGACTTTCTCCAGCAACAACACATACATTCTAACATTCTCCTGAAATCAGGCAAGATTGTAAGCTCAAGGCCTGGAGGTGATTACCTTGCTGTTATTGAAGTGGCCCCAACAGCTGTGTGCCAGTCTCGTTTGCCCTGAATTAATGCTCAGGGGTCGGACCATGTGTGACCTCCAGCTGATTGCTGTTTCTCTGAAGTCCCCAATGGGGACTCCAATATGCAGTACTCAGGAAGTGAGATCAACCAGCGTGCTAAGTCTCTGCCTTCTTTCATCCATGTGAGGTGACCCTGACTTTATGAAGGATGTACATTACTCTAGGGTAATAACACTCAAGTGATGATTTGGACAAAACTTGTTTGGCAGTGTGTGTTGCAATGAGACATTTGGACCTAAAGTTTAAGTTGCATTACATTTGCCAGGAAATTCCAGGGGCGTCTACTAGCATATGAATCCAGAAAATGAGTTGATTTAAAACAGCTGTTCATCGACTCAGACTTGCTATTACAGCAACAACCTTTGCTTCAGTACAAAAAAATCTATTAACTTCATGTATTAGACTGCAAAAATTAACTCATAAATCACCACGGAGTGCTGATGCCCTGAACTGCATGGTTTGCACTCATTTTGAGCCTCAACTAGCTTTCTAGAGCAGAGTCATCTCCCAGAATAGATAGCTAACCCAGTTTACTGCAAGTGAAGCGGGTGTGAATATGCTCTCTCTATCTCTAGTGGGATGGTGACTTGCAGAGGGAATCCCACAGTGAGAAAGTAAGAGAGCAGTATGGAGAAACTGGATGCTGGGCAGAAGTTATAGATGTATCATATGCTGTATAATACAATACAAGAAGAATGGTTCTGTCAGGCAGGTCATGATCTCAGTTTCTCTCTACTTTGTCCCATAGATCTTCCAAAACATTAACTGATTTGTAAGTGCTCATAACATTTTACGCAATTTGGCAATGCGATTTCTTTTTTTTTGTCCCAATTTTGGAGTTTCTCCCAGTTTCCACTAAATAGCTATCTCTCCCTGTCACACTGCAGCTACCAACCACTACCAAATGCTTCCTCTGAGACACATGAAGCCACCATGTCATCTACTAACTGCTGTTCATGCAACAGGTGCAGAGGAATGTGCTAACTACCTTCTTCCGCATACATAAGACCAGAAACACCCACAACTGGTTAATGTCACTCAGTCTGGCAAGTGAGAATGATGCCATCCTACCAGTTTTGCTCTCTTGGACTTCTTGCCTTGAATGGCTACGGCATCATCAAGATTCAAAATCTCTTGACAATTGGCCAGCATGAAATTATGAATTCTTATGAATTACGGTAAAGATGTTAATAAAACCATGCCTTTTTAGATGGAGATATCCCCGTCATAGGCTAATAGTCTGGATTACTGTAAAAACTTTGAAATATATGAGCTGTTATAACTTGCATGACGTTTATGGAATGTGCTTAGTTTCAGGCTTCCCTTTTCTGGCATCTTAAAGATTTTCTCCACCCATTACACTAGCTATGAAACTATTTGCTTCAGTTACAAACCCGCTTTTTTCAATATTCATACTTTGTTTATGTCTGGGAAGTGAAGTCATAATTTGGCTTTGTTAAACAAACGTTCTATTGTTGCCTGCCTGCAGATCTGTTTGGGTTTTTTTCAGGTAGATGGAAATCAAATAGGGTTCTTTCTTGTTTCAACATGTCGTGTTAGTGGTTTTGTCTTAAAACAATGTGAATGTATTTTAAGTAATTGTTTTGACTTCCTGTAAAATGTCTGTTGGGGCTTCTGAAAGTGTTAGATTCAAGATTCAAGATTCAACGAACTTTATTAATCCCAGGGGGAAATTGCTTACGTATAGTCGTAACTGTTCAGAGACACTCCTTAAAGGTGTAGTTTCCACATATTTTTACATTGACATGAACATTAGTTGATAATCAAGTTTTGATATTATGGTGGAACAGGAGTTCCCTGACTTTCAAGGTTAATGTGTCATGATTAAAGTTTTCCAGACTGAAACCTTAGAATTAAGGTTCTAGGATGTTTGTCAGAAAATAGTTATAAATATATTATTTTACACCAGAATATTGCTTAAAAATAGAAAAAAATATATAAACTTCAAATTTTGTAGCTATTTTGACCTTAATCATTCATTCATTCATTCATCTTCAGTAACTAATTACAGTAAATCTGGAGCTTATCCCAGGAACACTGGGAAAAGTCTAACCACATTAATCACATTTTTTTGTTTTATTTTAGAATTTATCTCTTGTTTTTTATGCAGTGGAAAATGTATTTCACTGAAGAAATGGGATCTGCTTTATCAGCCTTCATTTTCCAACTTTGAAAACAGCCCTTGGACTGTAACATACTTTCCCTTTTTATCTCTTGGCAATACCATTAATGTTTGTTGTGGTCCACATAGACAGAAACTTGAGCTCAGGATCGAACTGTTTTCTGTACGTAGGTTTTTTGTTTATTGTACAATTGATAGCAAGCATTTTTTTTTTTTTGTACCATGTCGATAACTCTTCGCTTATATCATACAGTTAATACAGCAGCATTCACTGTTGTGTGTAGATTTGATACAAAAAAGTGTATCAAAGATACTTTTTTTTTACTCAAGCTCTACCACTGGCACAACTATGTATCTCTAAAACCCTTTTTTGCACATATTTCCAAATTTGTTTCAAGGTCGAATTCACCCCAGTCAGGAGATCCGACGGGGTTGCAGTGTTCTAAGTAACAAATACTATATTGAGCTACAAACAAAAAGCCTAAAAATCATAGTTATAGACATGAAGAATAAAAGGCAACAGTGAATGTTCTGGGACGGAGGAGTGCCGCCGTCGCTTCACTGTGTGTGCTGTATGGAAACAGGCAAACAATGCAGATCATTTATAATTGCATGGTACAACATAGCATTTCATGGTCACATGCTGATTTGCAGTTCCTTAAATGATGGAATCACTTTTCCCACCTTATTCATCATTCCTCAAGCCCACAGACTTTCCTGCATTCCTCAGAGCTCTCTCTCTCTGCACTCTCTCTCTCTCTCTCTCTCTCTCTCTCTCTCTGCACTCTCTCTCTCTCTCTCTCTCTCTCTATATATATATATTTATTTATTTATTTATTTATTTATTTATTTTTCTGTTGGACTTTTCTTTTGTAATAGCTTTATCACATATTACATTATGTTCCATACATTAAATGTGCTTTATTTGGCAAAGTTTTCTTCTTGGAAGAAATGTGGTGCTTTTGTTTTATGTAATTTATTTATTATGACGCATGCTGAAGGTCCTTTGGTAGTTTTCGTGTGTTTTGGACCTGAAATTAACTGTCTGATTTTGTACTGAAACTGAAAAGTACTGAAAAACTGAACATTGGACTGAAGAGCACTTGTTAAAAGTTGAAAAAAAAAGCAAAAACAAATGGATGTCCCATTGACCCAAGCCGTCTCTTTACATTGTACAACACTACAATTGTAAAATTAATAAAGAATAGCAAATACTGTATATACACACCACAATTTTCATCATCAAACAATTTTTTTGAAAGCATTTTGGATAAAATATGGAAAAAATTGAAAGTAGGTTATTTTGCCCCTAATAGAACTTAAAGATTGAGGATTTTCAAGGGAACCTCCTTCTTATTTTGCAGGATCACCATACTATGACAATGTGCGTCCACTCTCATACCCTGATGCTGACGCAGTGCTCATCTGTTTCGACATCAGCCGACCAGAAACCCTGGACAGCGTGCTCAGGAAGGTGGGTACAGTCACATCACAGCCATAATTCAATTCATTTGTGGATTTGATTGTATGCAGTGAACTCTTCATGCCTCTGCTTAGTCAGAGCAGGACAGTAGCTTCTATTAACTTTCTCACAAGGCTGGGTTTTGTGTTATTGGGTCAAGTGGGTTTGTGACAAACAACCCAGACACTAGGCTGCTGGTTGTGAGGGGGGTTTTGTACCAAGTTGAAAGAGAATGCGATGTGTGGGAGGTCCAGCTACGCTTTGAAATCCTGTTCACACGTAAGGAAATAGAACGAGAGGACGTTTACATTTGTACTGAGAGATGCAGACCTTTTGTGTGGTCAAGAGCCATGTGACCTTTGACCTGTGATGTCTCCGAGACTGAACATAATGCCAGTGGAGTCAGGAGTAGGACAAGAAACAGAAGTTTGTTCCTCTACAAGGGAGGCATTGCTTCCTTTGTTTCAATTCTGATTTAATTACATTTTAACTACAGTTAACTGTACTGAGTGTCAGGATGGAATTTGTTGGAAGAATTCTTTATCACCTCAAAACAAAAACTTAAACAGATAGGAACTCTGTACCCTTGTTAGAGGGAATGCGGAGGTGTCATTGCAGACCAAGCTCTTGTATTTCCAGTCACCTTTTTTGGATAGAGTCAGTAAACTTGGGACAACTAGGTCTCGGATTTAATGTTACTTCTTTGTACCTTAAAATATGGCAAAACAATCTTAGTAAAAGCAATATCTTCCTGCAAAGATCTTTTGGGCAGAAAGCAAAAAAGTTCTGTTTGTTTTTGTATCTATATTATATAGAACCAATGATCTATATATAAAGGTTACAGAAAGAAATACAGCAGCACAATGCATAAAACCATGCAGATACAGGCCAAGAGCTTCAGTTAAAGTTCACATCAATCTTCATGATGGGGAAAAATGTGATCGCTTTGACTTTGACCTTGGCATGGTTGTTGGTGCCAGATGGGCTGGTTTGTGTATTTCAGAAACAACTGATCTCCTGGGATTTTCACACAACATCTACAGAGTTTATACAGAATGATGCGGAAAAAACAAAAAGCGTTAATCGAGCAGAAGTTCTGTAGGTCTAAATGTGTTGTTGCTGAGAGAGGTCAAGGGAGAATGGCCAGTCTGGTTCAAGCTGAGTGGAAAACTACGGTAACTTGAATAACCACTCTGTACAACCGAGGTGAACAGAAAAGCATCTCAGAATACACAACATGTCAAACCTTTTGCCAGCATGAGCCTTATGGTGTCTGAAATGGTTTCTGGTTTTTAGACCGTAATGCCTAATAGTTCTATCTTTCAGTTATATAATAGCTGAATGAATATTGGCACATTTAGAGAAGTATATCACATTTATTTTTGCCAGTCGTCATGGATACATAATCACTGGGCCTCAGCATACTTCATGCAGAGACATTGTTCAGCTGGCTTACATGATTAATATGATGCAGTTTAGAAGGAAACAGACATCATGCTGAGGCTTCACTCATCATCTCGTGCACATGGTAGTTTGGACCATGGACCAAATTCACAGAACTCCACCAATGAAAACCCAGTCTTTGATTGGTCATTACATACGAGGCGTACCCACGTCGATTTATTGCAAGATGGATGAATTTGAGGACCGGCAATCTTCCTGTAGATGTAGATATTGTAATGAAATTTTATTAGTGCCACCTGCAGTACTGAAGCGCTCATATGACACAATAACCAATATTGTGAAAGTAATTTTTGTCTTTGCACAACCCTCCCAGATGTTGTCTATGCAAGAAGTATGTTGAGGCATTAAGGGTCTATTGCATCATGTTTAATCAACAACGATTGCAAAATTCAGCTCCATGGTTACAACTGAATGCATGCCAAATGTCAAGAAAATTGTTTACATGTGAAGAAAGATTTTTGTTGATTTTAAAGGGCCTGGTTCCAAGAAGAGTTCATGTCAGAAAAGCCAGGAAACTCCACTTTAGTTGCTTTGCACCAAATGAGGACCAAATGACATTTGACATTTTAATTCCTATGATAAACTGAAGCCATTTGGTATTTATGTATCAGTGGGTGCATTGACATATTTTGTAGAAATATCATTAATATTGTCTGTTGCGCACATGATAATATCTGATCACACAAGATCAGATTTTTACCTAAAATAATTACATCATGTATTTTAAGTGGCTCTGCAGTTGCTGATGCTTAGCTTTCAAATTGAAAAGCTCACTGTTTATCATGTTTGACATGGAAATTGGTACACATAAGGAATTTCCCAGTAAAAGTGCCTAAATCAATGCAATCAGTTGTAAGTGAAAGTATAAGTGACGTGAAAGTGAAAGAGCCAGCCAGCAAAGCCCTCGTAACATCAGATTCAGTTTCCTGCTGGATAATGCTATGCAGAAAACATTAGAAAGACAACTTCAGGAATGGCACAGACAGGCCATATGTGTTTTAAAGTCTTTCTGTAGTAGCAGCAAGGCATTTCTGGATCTGAGAAAAGGACATAATTTGTACCTTTTATCAGATTCTGAAAAATATTTGTATTCAAGCAATTAAACGATATTAACAAGTCATTCTGAAACATGACCATTTCCATTTTCTACTAATTGTTTTGAATTTCTTTGCAGTGGAAGGGTGAGATTGAGGAATTCTGTCCCAACACCAAAATGCTCTTGGTTGGTTGCAAGTCAGACCTGCGCACAGACCTGGCAACATTTGTTCAGCTCTCCAATGAGTTGCCACTGACTTACGATCAGGTAAAGAAAAAAAAACTTCAGAAATAACATGGCAATAATGTAGATGTCGATCCATAAATTAGTTTTTTCTCTCTCTCTCTCTCTCTCTCTCTCTCTCTCTCAGGGTTCAAACATGGCCAAGCAGATCTCAGCCCCTTACATTGAGTGTTCCGCACTGCAGTCAGAGAACAGTGTGAGAGACATTTTCCATGTGGCCGCTTTGGCTTGCGTCAACAAGAGCAACAAAAATGTAAAGCGTCACAAGTCTTCCAGAGCCACCAAGAGATCTTCACACATGCCCGGCAGAGCCGAGCATGATTCAATGTCATGTCTGCACAAGAGCAAGGCCAAAACCTGTTCTGTCATGTGAAGAACCAACAGAAACTCTTGTATGGGTTGGTATTTTACTTGGATTTGTTTCCCTTCAGGATTGAAAGCATGAACTTGGAAACATTGGAAACATTTTTTTGCACTTTACACAAATTCATTGACTCCTCCAAGATGGCTATACTATATACCGTAATTTTGAGGAGTGCCGCAGCACTGAGCTTGGAATCCGAGAGACCTGAATTAATGAAGTGTTCATTGCTGTGCCAAAACCTGATTCCCTTTTTAAATATATGCAGCACAGAAATGGTCTATACATCAAGCAAACTTCAAGTAGGTGAAAGGAACCTTTTGTAGTCAGTTAGAATTCCAGTCAGTATACAATACAAAATGTCAAGGGAGAACTAGCACCTAGACCCTGTTTTTATTTCAGTGAAATAATTTATGGATGTATCTAACTTTACTTTAGTGAAACTAAATTCAAACATGACCCTTGACAAAAGCAGAACTTGATGGAACTTGATGGTTTGTCTTCTCAGAACTGAGGAATTTTGTAAATGAACATTGAAGCAATAAATAACTGTTAACCTCCTGTGTGTATATTATCTCTGTTACCCAACCTTCTGTCTAACCATGATGCTTAAAACCATAGGAGCAACTAGGAATAAATACAGGACCCAGTGAATCTATGGACTAGTGTGACATTTGTCAACCAGCTCAATTTGCTGCTAAATGAAAAAGAGACACTAATTTAGTCAAATAATTTCAGCTATATTAGAATATAGTGAAAAATGATCATATCCATCTTTCCCTGAATATGATCCAGACAAGAATTAGCTTTGCCCAAGGTAAACTGAGATGGTGACAAGTGCTTAAAAAGATAGAATTTTTTAATTTAAAAAATATTGAGCTGCACAGCTCCAGAGTCCTTGGTTCATTCCGGAGATTTCGATGTGTTTGTGTGGGTTTCCTCCAGGTTCACTGAGTTTCTCACACCTCACATAAAAGACACTGGTAAGTAGATCGGTGAATGTAAATTGCCCCTAACTGTGAATGTGTGTGCATGATGCCCTATGATTAACTGGCATCCCATCCAGAGTGTATTCCTGCCTCACTCCAAGTGTTCCCGGGAAAGACTCCAGATCCATCGCAACCCTGTGCACTTTGCATTGCACAGTAAAAAACCAATGCATAACTAAGCCAACACTGCATATAAATATCCACTTTATCCAAACATGGCCTATTGGTTGCCACATTGCTTACATTAACCTCTCACTAGCCCCAGTTTGAAACTGCTTCTGTGAAATGTTTGTGGGTCCTTATGTATGGAGTGTCTTGGGTGCTAATATATTGTATAATCACTAGGTTTCTCTGGTGTAAGTCTGAGCATGTAGTCATTAAACCTTTCGTGTATGTTGTCCACACTTATGTACAATTAATGTCAGGCCTTTTTTAGTACAATATAAGGTGCAAAGAGCCTCCAAATTACTCAAGACCGCTACTGTAATTTAAAAGAAACCATTATCTTCATTTATGTTCATGTCTCTGGGATACCAAATTAAATTTAAAAAATTGTGCCCAATTCTAATCAATGCCATGGCTTTTCTAAAACTTCTTGTTTTTTTTTTAATTGAAGACAGATTTTTTTTTTTTTACTTCTGAAATCAGCTATATGATGCAATAGTCCTAAACTGTAATTTTTTCTGTGCTATGTTTTAGACCTGAATGTGAACAGTTTTTGTTTATAAACCAATTTTTTTTTAAAGAGGTAATTGTTATAGTCATTTTTTCCTCATGGATTTATGAGTGTTGATTCCAGAGTTTATCCTGGGAAAACTGGGCATGAGGCAGGAATACACCTAGGATGGGTGCCAATCCATTATAACACACACACACAGAGGGTCAATTTAACTTATTCACTTATTAGCTTGCTTTTTACCAGTTGGAGGAAACTGGTGACCCTGGATGAAACCCACATGGACACGGGAGAACATAAAAAACTCCGCATAGAGAGTAACCCAAGCTCAGGATCAACATAATTTAGTACTTTTCCTTAGAGGTTGACACTTCTGATGTTTAATGCTAGTTATTGCTGTATTATGACTTTTGCTTTGGTTCGATAAAAACAATCACATCAAAAATGCTGAAGTTTTCACCCTTTAACCATCTATCCCTGTCTGTATTTCATTCCTCAAATGCACAGTTGTCCGGCTCTCACACCTTCTGTGAGAACAGTGATGTGTTTCATTGAGTTCCACTGTGTGGACAGTAATTGAACCTGCAGCGCTGTTTAATGTATCACTGCTTCCTCTCAAACCTCCCACTGGCATTTTGGCAGGTTTCCCCTTCCCCTGCTTTTGTGTTGTCTGCCTCAACTGTGCTTATTCAAGCTCAAGTAAGAGGTGAAGGGGCTTAAAATTGCTTCCTTATATGTGGTTATTGCTTTCCTGCCAGCTACAGTACAGCAGAAATAATCGCAGGAATAAATGCAGGCCCTACACAATACAGGCAAACTGTTGTGTGTTTGGTGAGGATAATAGAAGAACTACCATGAGAGATGTTGCATTTACTATGACAAAAAAAACATAAATTCTGAGATACCTCATGGGTTAGTGCTTCATTGAAACCTGTTAATTTGATCAATTTTTTTATACTGATGATACAAATATAATCACAATAAATATAAGATATTATGGCATTACATTTGGATCTGCTGAAACAGCCAAGAGGACCATTTTCTTTCGGGTGGTTGATGTTTTAACAGCGAAACACATTATACTTCATTTTGCTAATTGTGCCTTTGGGCAGGTTCGCACTGTATCACCACAATGTGATTTTATTCTGCCACTGCTACTTTTCATTTGAGAGGCAATAAGAAAGATTATGTAACACAAAGCAATTAATCAGTGTGAAGATTTGCCCACTGATCACAATTTAATTAATATCCAATATTCCTCATGGCGTCATTGGACCCATGCCAGGAGAAATGGTGCTGCCACATTTAAAGATCCTGCACACTGTGGCATGATAAGGATTTACTGTAGCCAATGAGCTCAATCTACTGCCTTGCAGTATTTTACTCTTCCCGACAGCGCTCATTAACATATCTAGCTGTGTTTGAGACGAGCTGATAAGGACCGGCAAATGAGCATTTCCATGTGCCATAGCAATGCTTCATTAGGTCTGAGATATGCTTTTACAAGCTTGAGAGAGTATATTACTGGAGTTTTTCTAGTTTGTCACTTATATTTTCAGAATCTCTTTAATAGCTCAAAAAACATACACTTTATGGCCAAAGGTTTGTGGACACTTGACCATCACACCCATATGTGCTTGTTGAATATCCCATTCCAGATTTAGTCCCCTTTGCAGTTATAATAAGCTCCACTCTTCTGTGAAGGTCTTCCACTAGATTTCGGAGCGTGGCTGTGGGGATTTGTGTTCATTCAGCTACAAGAGCATTAGTGAGATCAGACACTGATGTTGGTGAGGAGGTCTGGGGTTCAGTCGGTGTTCCAGTTCATCCCAAAGGTATTCAGTGGGGTTGAGGTCAGGGCTCTGTGCAGGACACTCGAGTTCTTCCACTCCAACCTTAACACGCTATGTCTTCATGGAGCTCGCTTTGTGCACAGGGGCATTGTCATGCTGTACTATACATGACAATGCCCCTATATTCTATACAGTTGTGTGCTTCCAACTTTGTGACAGCAGTTTGCATGAATGGGTGTGCTGTTCAGGCTTCCACGTACTTTTGGTTATATAGTGTAATTAACATGGTTTGATTAGCTTTATACTTCATGACAAAAGGGTGCCAGAGTAACTGCTTTTTATTGCTGGACACAATTCTAGCATCTTTTTATAGATATTCCCTGCTGCATGCTAGACTTGACATGCACTTTATAAAGGTTGATATAAACCACAAACTTAACATCTATCCATCCATCCATCTATCTATCTATCTATCTATCTATCTATCTATCTATCTATCTATCTATCTATCTATCTGTCTGTCTGTCTGTCTGTCTGTCTGTCTGTGCTGGTTATTTTATATTCTGCTTAAAAACAGCTCTGTGTAGGATTTATTTACTTCTGGCCATCACCATGTTTTGTCCTCTGCCTCTCCTTTTCTTTCTTTGTCTCCTTCCTTTTGTAACCCAGACATTAGAGCAGATACCTTGAGCCTGAAATTTGTCTGTGGATTGCCAGTGGTCAGTACATCCTTCAACAAGAAGCACTGAAACATGCTTGCCTGAAATTTGTATAGTTTGTTAATGGCATTATGTCAATACTACACCTCAGAACACCAATAAAGCACAATTGCTAGCAGGAAACACTTGGTAAGATGTCCTTGTGAGCATTTATTTCATTTATTTGGGTCAATAATGGGTAAAAATGCCAACAGAGCGTCACTTGGCAAGGAGTCAATGCTAGCCCATCTATTTATCAAATGTTAGTTCAGTTGATTTTGATTTTTAACAAATATAATTATTTTCTACATTATTTTCATATATACCAGTATCAAGGTTATGCTTCATGGCCATCTACTTTCCATATCCATGCTTGTATTGACAGTGATGTCAAATATGCCTCTTCTTAGGAAAGTAAAATAAGTAAATGCATGGGGAACAATCCCTCAAAAATATTTCCAAGTACTCAAGACCTCTGAATAACTGCCAGGCAATGAGATCTTTGTGCAGGATAATGGTGTAAATTCCTTTGAGGATAAATTGCTATATAAAAGTAAATTATAAGAGAGAAACTCCCCTGGTTGAAAAACATTTAATAGTAAATGTAATTTCCCCAGGGAATTTGGGATTACAACTGCAGGAATTTCATTCTGAGAATCACTCACAGATATATTTTACCAATCAAGCCATCGTGTACTCTACTCCTCTGATAGTGTTCATCATGTTTCAGTAGAGACCTCTCTGGCTGAGTGGTTAATTAGAGCTGGGAACATTTTCTTCTTCAGTTGGGGGAAACTGAGTTTAACAAACCCCTCAGGAGTTTCATACATGCTCACAAACAGATACTTGCTCAATAGTTGTAACAGTGTTCTGGTACTGATATCCTTGACGTCAGTCACATCTCAGTGTTGGTGTAATCTCCTGATATGGTTTCTGATATATAATTAATTCTTTAGCTGTTAATTTTCAGTTCAAAAGGAAATAAGCAAGCTTAACCAGCCAAGCTACCTGTAACACCAAGAATATGGAGGTCAGTACACAGTCTACTGGGGAATTTCTGACCCTCATAATGATGTCTTCAGGCAATCAGATTATATTTAGAGAAGCATGTGTGCCTGCTGCAGGGCAAACACAACACTTCATATCCTGTATCTAAAACCTCCTCTGCCTTTGTGAAATATTAGGCATGTACCAACATGCCTGTCAATTGCATACAAAATTTGAGTTCATCTTGAGTCCAAGTATGTAGGCCATTTTGTTGTATTAGAGCACTAAGATGTGCCAGGCTAATTTCTAGCCATAACTTATGAGGTATGAAAGGAAAGGCAATGCTTGCTCTCCATCTTCATGCTTGACCTCACTTAGGTGAAGCTCATCATCCATTCAGCCCCACACCCACCTCCTCTGCTTTCTCTCCAAGTGTTGAAAAATGCCAGCAAGTCCCCCAGGACATCCCAAAGGAAACCGTCCCCAGACAGCCCCAGCACCTCCACCACCACTCTGAAGGTCAGGTTACCACTGCTAACCTCATTACCAGCTGAGCCTCTACACACCAAAGTCATTCGTACTGATTCTGCACCCAAGGCATTATGGTAACCATCAGATGGTTATCATGTTCTCAGACCACAAGCTGATTTTCTCCCAACTCCTTTGCAATGGCAGATGAATCTGCCCATGAAAGCTGCCTCAGGGATGATGGGCAACAGTGACCTGTGTGTCTGACCTCTTCTCCTACATAATTCAGCTGGTGCTGCAGTAGAAAACAAACATTATTAACAGAGAGAAAAAGAGGGTGCTCAGACTGTTGCCAATGGTGACCTCTCCATCTAGCACATTTAAAATGGATTGAGATTGTAACCTAAGGTTTTTTTTGTTTGGTTGTTTGCTGTTGACCATGCATTGATGTTTGATTTAGATTAAATGCAAAGGACTTTCATTCTTACTACAATATACCTTTGTACTGATTAAAATGTAAATGTCTGCAGACCTTTGAGTAGTGATTTTTTTTAGGCTACACACATCCCCCATCCTCCACCGCAGGATCAGGGAAAGAATAAAATCAAATCCAGCCCACATCAACAAATTTAGCACATTTTAAGGTAGGCATGTTTTTTTTTCTGATTGGTGCCTTTGCTCCATAAAACACTATGTTCCACATAATACATAATCCTCCAGAACCTAATAAGCATTATTAATTAAATACTGTGATTGAGGTTCAGTACATGCTCTTGGTGAGATATGGACCCATTTGTATTTCTTCTCATAATCATCAATCAAACGTCTTCAACTTCTCTCTCTCTTTCCTGACGCTATGCAGTGCCCTACAGAGAGCCATTACAGCTTATAGCCCTGAGGGTGCAGGCCGTCACGTCAGAGGCACACACAATTCAGACCTCAATTATCTTAAGATCCATCTTTGTCGCTGACATCTTTATGTGCACATTGGTAAGGGTGAAGAAATGAATGCAGAGGAAAGCTTGAGGAAAAGACGGGCAGTGTGTCTGCGATAATTCTCTTACTATGCAGAAGGTACCGTTATTTCCTCAGTGGTGAGTCTTTCTTTATAGGTTTGTTCCTGGTAGTCTGCACATTCATTTTTGCATCCTGTGAATATTAAAGTACTTCTAAGGACTTGCATTATCTAAAATTCCATTTATATGACAGTCTGGGAAAAAACAGTTAGATGACACTAGAACTGAACTCTAGAAATCAGGCAAGAATGATAAAATCGGATTTTGAGCAAAATTGCTTTTTTTGCCAGTAATATCCACTGACATCTCTATTTTAAGAAAACATAAATATATTATATCTAAACAACTTGGAAATGTGTTGATTTGGATTACTTTTTAACTGTCACAATTTCCCCCTCTCAGGGCGTGGCACGCTCCCCAGCAAACATCGCTCTCTTTTGTTTTGTTCATGTTGACATATTCCTTTGTTTTCATTTGAACTTGTCTCCATCTCTGTCCTGTCATTGGTCTGTTTCCCTGATTGGGTCCAGATGTTCTGAGTTCAACCCTTGATTAGTTTGTCTATTTATACACTTCTGTGTCTTTCTTATTGTGAAGTCTCAGCAATGTTTTTTTTTTTTTTTTTTTTTTTTTTTTTTTTTTTTTTTTTTTTTTTTTTTTTTTTTTTTTTTTTTTTTTAATATATAAATATTACTGGCCATTCCTAGTTTCTCTAGATTTAGTATTTCCCAGTTTTCAGCCTTATCTCTTTTCCTGCATTTTGTATTAATGGATATTTCTTGTTTGATGCTGTCAACCTGTTATTTGTCTGCTGCTATGAACTATGACAATGGTTTTCAGGCACATCAAATTCCATTTAAGGTCTATATTCAGGTTGCAGCCGTATTCCAAATACAATGTTTATGTGTACAGGCATCGGAATATTCCTCTATACATGGTTGCTGTAAGTATGCATGGCTTGCCTTTCCTAAATACCTAGCCTACAGCTAAGTATCTGTTAGCACCCACAATTCCTTGTGGACTGAGCATGCACATATCTCCTTTCAGTGGATTTTCTGAACAAGGTGTTTACATGGAACAAATTTCTGATTGAATCAGGCATATTCCAGGATTGGGAAGCTGAATATGGAGAACCAGAATATTGTCTTAATCTGAATCGGGCAATAGTATTGTGGCATTTACATGACTCAATATCAATTAGAATATTGCCAAATGTCAATTAATATGAGAATATTTATGTGTATGTAAACGTAGCCTGATTAGACAGAGACTGATGCGGATTCTAATAATCAAACTGAGAGCTCATTTCCCTTTGGAAACATATAATTTTCCTTTGGAAACATATAATTCTTCAAATTTGGCAGTAATACATTTTTTTCCACAAGTAGATTAAGTTATAAATGTAGAAGTAGGTGTGATGTCTTTCAGTGGAATTGGAATAAAAATTCAAATGCATTTTTCTCCTTTTTCACTTTTGGAGGTAATTAGGGTTTAAAATGCCATAATTTTACTTCTGGTTGAGATGCATGCAAAAGAGAAACACATTTTAGGTCAGGAACGTCAGTAGTTTTCTGGACTATATATATCAGAAAATGATAGAAAAAGTTTTTATCAGGCCGCCAAACAAATAAGACCACATACCACATAATTGTGAATAATTATAAATAAAGTGTAATTGTTTGGTTAATACATACATATACACAGAAATGAAGTATAGTATATTTCTTGTAAATATCTGAAACAGTTCACCATCACCCCAACATGAGGAAAATCTCACACACAGACCCACATGCACAATCCCAAATCAGAAAAATGTCAGAAATAATAAGAAATAAACAAGAAAGCTGAAGGATTATGGCACTCCAGTGGATCTGATGTCGTGTCACACTATATGTTTGCCAGTGTAGTGATTCTACCGCTTTGACATTTTAGCCACTTTGGAGACCTAGATATGTCAAAAATGCCTGATATCTTGGCAAACAGGACATTTTTTTCCTGCTAGGCTGGAAATCAGGAGAATTTCTCTCAAATGTGTGAGCTTTGAGGCAGTTAGTAGGTGTCCTGTAGCATAATCTGTCAGCTAACATCAACCCTGTTCCCTGTTTTCTATTGGGCTTGGATATAAATGGTTTTCTGGTAGAGGCATGGGTGTTAATGTGACATGGAAGTCATCTGGGAAGGCATGAAATGATGATGTGGAAATTATTGGCATATGACAAATCCATTTTCAATTAAATGCTATTAAATTTTATTCATTCACACTTAAGACTGTGGGCCTTTTATGAGAGTAGTACAGTATACCTAGTGTAAAATTAGCTACCTCTGTTAAACCCAGGTTGCTGTGCACTGTTGATTGCACTGTTGTGTTTTGTCTTACCTTTTCTACCAGAGTGCCATAAATCTTCAGTTCTGTATTTCGAACTATTTAATGCTTGCTCTTATCTGAGGCACATTCTGACCATCCACAGTGATTTCTGTCCAAATTCAGAAACCAAAAGAGATACAGTACTGTGCAAAAGTCTTAGGCACCCTATTTTTTTTAGTACAAACTTTGTTATAGATTTTTATTTCATGACTTCTACATTACCGATTCAGTACAAAAACATTTTAGATTCCAAACATTAGTTTTCCAGCACAAAATTAAATGTTACAGAAAAAATGTTTGTATGTCAGTAAAGAAAGCAGCAGATTACATAAGAGATACTTTTCAGACAAAAAACATAATGAAGGCTGCTGGGTTTTGCTGCAAAAATAAGAAGCAAGTGCGACAGTCAAAGTGTCCAGAAGAGCTGTGGCTGGTTCTGCAAGATGCTCAGTAAAACTAATAAGGCTAATTTCCTTATAAAACTGCACACAGTGTATTTTTTTTTTAAAGCGAAGGATCGTCACACCAAATATTGACTTTGTTTCATTTATTACTGTTTACTGCTCTTTATAGTATTTTTAACACAGTACTGTATGTGAAAAGGTTTTGAGATTGTATTCATCAATACACCTGTATTATATATTATGTATTATGTGTAGGATGACTTTGATGGTCTGTAAGAAGAAGAGGTCAAAGATAGAGATAGAGAAGAAAACCAAGTGGTGGAAGCTGAAAAAGGAAGAATGTTGTGAGGACTTTAGACAGAAGTTGAGGCAGGCTCTGGGTGGTCAGGTAGTGCTGCCAGATGACTGGGAAACTACAGCAGAAGTGATCAGGGTGACAGGAAGAAAGGTGCTGGGCGTGTCATCTGGAAGGAGGAAAGAAGATAAGGAGACTTGGTGGTGGAATGAGGGAGTTCAGGATAGTATCCAGAGGAAGAGGTTAGCCAAGAAGAAGTGGGACATGGACAGGACTAAGGAGAATAGACAGGAATACAAGGAGTTACAGCGCAGAGTGAAGAGGGAGGTGTCTAAGGCCAAGCAGGAGGCATATGATGACTTGTACACTAGGTTATACACTAGAGAAGGACAGAAGGACTTATACAGGTTAGCTAGGCAAAGGGATCGAGATGGGAAGGATGTGCAGCAAGTTAGAATTATTAAGGATAGAGATGGAAGGGTGCTCACAAGTGAGGAGAGTATACAGAGGAGATGGAAGGAGTACTTTGAAGAGCTGATGAATGAGGAAAATGAGAGGGAAAAAAGAGTAGAAGGGGTGACCTCAGTGGAACAGAAAGTAGATAAGATTAGAAAGGATGAAGTCAGGAAGGCTTTGAAGAGGATGAAAAGTGGAAAGGCAGTTGGTCCTGACGACATCCCGGTGGAGGTCTGGAAGTGTCTAGGAGAGGCAGCAGTGGAATTTTTAACTAGTTTGTTTAACAGGGTTTTAGAGAGTGAG
>CM040979.1:4243594-4279614 GCA_022985145.1 Pangasius djambal
CTGTGGTGGTCGCCTGCTCCACCGTGGGGATCTTCGGACCCCTCTGCTCCACCGTGGGGATCTTCGGACCCCTCTGCTCCACCGTGTGGATCCTCGGACCCCTCTGCTCCGCCCTGGTGCCCGTCAGCGCCGCCTGCTCCGCTGTCTGTGTGTCATGTTCTGATTGGTTAGTTTTGTCATGTGTTCTCCTTGCCCCGGTTTAAAAGTCACTCACACCTGTTCCTAGTTTGCTGTTGATTGTTTGGTGTTTCGTGTTTCCTAGTTTCCGTGTTGCCTAGTTTTCTGTGTTTGGACCCTTGGACTGTTTTCCCTGTTTTTGATTGTTTGCCGCCGTTTTAAATACACTATGATGGTAAATGGGCAGCAGTTCAGAAAGGTGTCTTGAAGGAAGTAGGCTGTGCACTACGGGAGAGCTAGATAGAATTGGCAATGACTAAATTGGGAGACAAATTGCGTAATTACCAAAAAACATGGCTTACTGGTTAGCACTGTTGCCTCGCACTTCCAAGTTTTGAGTTCTGAATCTCTCCTCCGCCCTGCTTCAGGGGTTTCCTCCGGGTACTCCGGTTTCCTCCCCAGTCCAAAGACATGTGTCATAGGCTGACTGGCATTTCCAAATTGTCCATAGTGTATGAATGGGTGTGTGTGACTGTGCCCTGAGATGGACTGGCACCCTGTCCAGGATGTCCCTCGCCTTGTGCCCCGAGTCCCCTGGGATAGGCTCCAGGCTCCCCTGCAACCCTGTGTAGGATAAGCAGTACGGAAAATGGATGGATGGATGGTACAACTGTCACTGTATTTAACAAATTAAGAACAAAATTGTTGGAATTCCATTTTTTAACACTTCCAGCTCTTTTAACTTCATGAAACAAACCTAATTCAGTGTGTGCACATGACATACTTATTCCTGTGCCACTTATACAAATACCCGCAGATTTCCAGTGCAATACAGACCAATTTCTTAAAAAACAAGAAACTCTGGTTTACATTGGTGTTTAAAAACTTGTACACTTTCTTTCTCTGCTTGTCTGAACATGTGCTTTACTTATAGCTCTGTGCCAGCTGTATTTATTCAAATGGTTTGGACCAATCACAGCTGGTGCTTAGTTTTCTTTCAACCGTCCTTTACATTTAAGACTACAACAAAGACTCTTTATGTTGTGAATTTAGAGACAGTTGTTTTCTCATTCTCAGACATTCTCAACTCTCAGTTCTCCTTAAAATCAATTCACTCACTGCTGGCAGGTGCTGATTATGTAAGCTGTGGATCAATACTTATACAACTCTTATGAAGCCTCATGACAGTCTTTTATCGTGGGAAAAAAACAGTGAACACTCTCTTTTGAGAGTGAAAACCAGTGAAACTCTTTCTGAAAAGCTTGAGAAGCTAATATCTGCTAAGTGAATCTGGCAAGCCGTAGCATCCCCTGCGGCTAATGCAGCACCCACACACAGCAAGCGCAGCTGCATGACTGCCATTATCTCGCTTCCCATCTCACATAAGGCATCATCTGAGTAATGCGGGGTGTTACTGTACGTTGTTCGGCACACCCTTCCTACAGTTCCTGCATGTGAATTCATTGGGTTTTTGAAAAACTAAAAATGATTACTCAGGGACAAGAACATTCTTTTGAGAATCCAGCTGGGTGGAGAATTTCACTCAAGGCTTTTCACTTCTGCCTGGCTGAAATAGAAAGCAGATGCCAGCGTGCAAAGTCAGGAATCAGGACCAATAAGTTCAGGGTCAATCACATAGAAGATGACATAGCTTGGTGAAGAGACATTCTTACAAAAATGTTACAAAGCCCTTGATTACAGAGTGTACACAGGGTGAATGCTAGCATCTGGGCCCAATAATGATGTACTTATAGTATTAGAGCACTTTTCAAACATTTCTGCTTTACAGACATTTTGCACTGACCTGTTGTAATCTTTTTAACCAAGAAATGAAAATGATATATTTTAGTCTGAAAAATCAGACAAGGGATTTGGCTTTTTTTATTGCACGTTCAGCACTTTGGAGTGCAGAGAAATAAAAGGGTGGAGGCTACCATGTAATGTTTGTTCATGTTGTTTCCCATGAATTTAAGGCCTCACCTATAATGATTCTATTTAATTTATTTGTGATTTGACAAGTTATGACTTGAATGGAAATGCTTGTGAAAACATCCGTGCTTTTTTTTATGTTCTTTGAATGTTCAGGTGCTTCTTTGGGGAGGATCGTTTTTCTTCCACCACATTCTTGTCTGGAATTCCACATCCCCATTCAGCGGGATGAATGGCAGATATTCCTTTGAAAGTGCACCATTCAATGTAGCACTGTATGTCCTGTTCCCATCCTGGGACAAAGCCATTTTCCTTCTCCCTCAGAGCTTTTCCAAAACATCCATCATTCATTAAGCAGGGGTCAGGCAAAGGGACGGACACTTGTGCAGGCTTTCAAAGAGGATGAAATCTAATATAAGGAATCAAAGCTTGGATATAAGCCTCACAGTACTCATATAAAGGAAATCAAAAGCGTAAACAGTTTTAATAGTGATCTATTAGTGACTTTGTGGAAGATGAAGCCTTTGGGAGAGAAGGGATGGGGGCGTAGCTGATTTATTTCATTCTTTTGGCTGGCATTGGAATCACCCAGCTGGTACTACTTACAGTGTATGCCTCACAGCTAGGTAACATTACATCCGCTGCCAATCACACACACATTATTTTACAACTGGGACATGGAGACCAGCTGACACTGCTTAATTATCGTCTGGAAAAAAGCAGTAATTAATAAAATCTGATGTTTTTTTTTAAAAAAGAACAAAAGAAATATTGACTCAGAAGATTTCATAGAACTAAAGAGCACAAAGAGAGAGCAAAGTCAGGGCTTTATGAATTTGAATGGTATGATTATTTAAATTCTTAAATCCTTAACAATAGCACTTTAAACCACACTTAAAATGTAAGGAAATGCACATTAAAAAAACATAAAGGGAAATTGTAATTAAGAAAACCAAGTAAACTTGCTTATATTGTCAAAAGTGCAGTCATTATAGATTTAGGCAATATTGCATGAGCAAGAGTGCGGTTATACTGAATATCGGCACGGCTGTGATTCGGTTGTAGGTAATCAGAACCGTGCTGATATTCGGTATAACCGCACAATTGCGAGTAAGATACTGCTTTTATACAACAGTCCTATAAACAAGAAATTAATTTGGGGTAACTGACATTTCAGAAACAAAATTGCCAAATGTTCGGTTTATTTTTGCTCCGTTGGCGGAAACATATCCCGAAGAAGCCACGGTCACTCTATAGCAAGTTGGCTAGCTGGCTAGCTAACTCTCATTGATTTGTACATTCCTGTTAAAGGTGCTTCCAGTGAAATTGGTGTTCCATATATTATTATATTGTATATCTTGTTATATTAATGAAAAATGTATCATTTGCCATGTCTGCTGATGATGTTGCTAACTCTACCTGAGTAACTCTTTTGCATTAGGAAGTGGAATTTTTACATGACATGGAGTGATACAAAGAGTGAAATGTCCCAGTGCGGTTATACTAAATGTAAGCACCCTTGGAACGCCACCTGACTAATCAAATTAGTGGACCAGAACTAACTGTTGTATAATGACTCTTAGATACTAGCTCATTTTATTATTTTATCTTCTACTGTAATAAAACTACTTGCACAGTGTATTAGTTGAATTCTATGTTTTAGACATCCTTTGTTGGACAAACTTCCTTTACATATATTTCTGGATTTTCTTTTTTGATGACAAGTAAAATGGTTAATATTTATAGTCTACAGCTTGAGACTGATATGTTTCATTATATTGTACAAATGTGAATACTGAAGATTAACTGGAGATCTATTAAATTTCAATGAAGCATCCATTCTCCTCCTTCCCCTGCCTTAAGGGAATCCTATAATAATTCAGCTTAAACAAACATGTACACTTTTACACAAGCCCGGACTCGTTATGATATAAGCTACTATACTGTGCTACTATAACACCAAATATACAGGGTGCTCTGAAGCAGGGGAGGGTATACATACAGTATCAACCTTATGACTGCAATATAAAATTGCTAAAGGTCACTGACTTGAACGTGAAACAGTTGCTATTAAAATATTTAAAAGCTCAATAAGCGTGACACATTGGTGCAACGGGTAGCATAACCATCTCAGCTCTTCAGGGTCCCTGGTTCAATCCTGAGCTCAGTATACTGTCTGTGTGTTGTGTCAGATGTTCTGTCTGTGCATGGTTTCCAGTTTCATCCAAAACTGTGCTGGTAGGTGGATTGGCTAATCCTCTAAATTGCCCCTAGGTGTGAATATGTGTGTGGATAGACTGGGTGTGTCCACACCTCGCCCAGTGATCCTGGGATAGGCTCTGGATTCACCTCCACCCTAACAAGGTTAAAGCAGTTAATGAACATGACTGACTGAATAAATGCTGGTCAATAAACTACTTTGCTATTATATGCATTTAGTTCTATGCACTCAGTGGTCTATGTATTAAGTACAGTACCTTGTTTCTACATGTATTAGCCATTTGATCAGGTTCATCGACCACATAGGCTGCTATATAGGTACACACACTTTGTAGCCAAAAGTACTGTATGTGGACACCTGACCATATGTGTTCCTTCCCCAAACTGTTGCCGTAAAGTTTGAAGCACACAACTGTATAGGATGTCTTTGTATGCTGTAGCATTACAGTTTCCATTCACTGGAACTAAGAGGACCAAACCTGTTCCAGCATGACGATGCCCCTGTGTACAAAGCAAGCTCCATGAAGACATGTAGTGTGAAGGTTGGAGTGGAAGAACTCGAGTGTCCTGCACAGAGCCCTGACCTCAACCCCACTGAACACCTTTGGGTTGGATGAACTGGAACACCGACTGCACCCCAAAATCAGTGCCTGAACTCACTTATGCTCTTGTGGCTAAACACAAATCCCCACAGCCACGCTAAAAACTCTTCCCAGATGAGTGGAGCTTATTATAACAGCAAAGGGGACAAAATCTGGTATAGGAATGTTCAACAAGCACGTATGGGTGTGATGGCCAGGTGTCCACAAACTTTTGGCAATACAGTGTACAGTATATTGTTATGCTATTTTTTTATCTGTCACTATTACCCCCCCCCCCCCCCCCCCCCCCCCCCCCCCAAACACACACACACCCTGTCCAGCAGAAAGGGACCACAATAAGACCACCAACAACAAGATATATTTGGGGTGATAATTTATTCTCAGCACAGCAGTGACATGGTAGTGCGTATCAGGAACAGCAGCCTTGCAAAATTTGGCTAATAACACACATGCAGTAGATTCCCACCACTCCCATATTTCTGTTGTGTCTAACAAAAACCAGAATGTTGGTTTTTTTCTTTCACAGCAGTTCCGAACCATCGTTCTTCATAATACAAGCTCGCATTATCTCCACCACTGGCATAACATCTGATAAGATGTCTTGAATTTGGCTGATGGAAAGGAGATGGAAAGGAGATCTAGTTTTGCAGAGTGCATTCTTTTCGTTCTGACACAGTGCACAATCTCCCACTGGGAGAGATTTTTCACCAGTTCAGGCAGTAAAGGGTCAGCTCCAGAGCACACAGCCTTCAGATCAGAGATGTTTGGTAAAGAGGTTTGTCAGGTTTTGCCTAGTGAGTATAGGATAAACTGACATGTTCTTCCTACAGGGTCCCTCCTCATGAGGTACAAGACTACATACATTCCTCTGGTTGAAATGCTGTCAACACCTAAAACCTGAGGTGTTGAAGTGACATGGAAACCGGAGAATGTTGACTACTTACTTGCTGAAAGATTTCCAAGAGAGTTTCTGGGAAATGACAACTGCCACTGTAACATGCAATATTTAGCAACTTGCATTATTGCTCAGAAAGCTGTTATGGGAATTGTTACATACTCTATTTTTAGGTTACATTTTAAAACCTTATAAACTACAGTTCAACCTGATCTCACATAAAATTAGTAAAATTTCTTATGTGACAATAATTTTTAGGGTTTCATACTAAGAATGGGCCTCATTTATCAAGCTGGATACAAACAGATTCAGGCATAAATGTTCATACGAGCATTTACACAAGAAATCTAGTAATCATGATAATCCTGTAAATTAAAAAAAAAATTGTTTCCTACTCGTGCTCCTGAGTGTGTAAATTTATGCATAAGATGTCTAACTAATGTAAACCTCGACATTTTGTGAAAACCAGTCATTTTATATAATTGGCATTAATTAAGGTTTATAATAAAATAAAGAAAGTGAGTCAACACAAACTATATAATAAATTAAGAAAAATAAAACTAATCATTAAATTATGACAAAAGAAATGGCACCGTATAAACAGAGGATGGGTTGGTCTGTCTGCACAGAGCTGTAATCTGTAAACAAACGCCTCAGCTATTTTAGCACTATTTCTAGGTCTCTATTTAAATGTAAGCAAATGTGTGATATTGACCATGTTAACTGCTTTGTACAAAAGGTCAGATTTTCCTCATGTCTAATCGCTTCTACTGAAGCATGTGTTCAGACTCTGATGAATTTGATGTATAATAGATCATAAGTTTTTACACAAACTTGTGGAGTCCACACCAGCTCGAGTGCACACTGTCATTAAAGCAAATAGGGGACGAACCAAATACTAAGAAACTCTGAAATTCATGTAAATATTTCAAAGATTCTACTTTTCACTCGTTGTTGTCAATGCTGGACTTTGTAATAAATATTATTGTATTAAATTAGAAAAGAATGCAAACTAGAAGCATTTTCACTAGTGCTCTCAGACTTTTGGACCTCACTGTATATTGTTAAATATTTTTATTGGCATCGAAGTGAGTCAAAATAACTTCCACTTCAGCTTTTCAGCCTTTACCCTGATTGTTCATTTCATGCTCCCAGCTTCTTTGCACTTGAACATTTATGGAGTTTTGTGGGCGTCACTACATACAAATGAGCTGTGTCAGAAACACGCTTTGTACATTACGAGTGATTAATTTTTCCACAAGGATGAAGAAAATCAGCATTTCTGAAACTTTCGTAAATCAGGCGGAAAATTCTAGATCTGTTTGGCTTATGCAATTTACACACATTTACACGCATTTCGCATTTACACACAGCTTTAGTAAATGATTGATAAATGAGGTCAATTGTTGTAAGAAAAGCTTGATTTAACCAAATTCTTTCTACTTACATTTTTTTTTATTATTATAATCAGCCTAGACCACAGGCTTAAATATGCTTAACTACTTCCCATATTTATCCACTTTCAAACTGGAACTCGTACTGCACATTTGTTCTCATTTTCAAACCTGTACCGTGAAATAGGGATAAATTATTGGCTGCTTCCCTTGAGAGCCCACAAGCTCTACCATAAAAGGGTCAGCAATCTATTCTGCATTTACATATGCTTATAAACACCCCCTCATTTTATACTTTCATGCTTCAGTAGGAACATCTTGCCTTCCTCCACACACATCACACGATTAATATCCTAGCAGGAAGTGCAAATAAGTGAAGTCCTACTTCTTCTTTTGCCTCAGGTTAGTTGTGATAGCAGTGTCGTTAATTAGAGTCCAGTGAAGGACGAATGAGTGGGTAAAAACAATTTTCTGAAGTAGCAAGTACTTCTGTTTGTTCATGGAGATAATAATACTGTGTACGTAGTTGTGGACCTGAATTTAAAAAAAGGTCACATCTGGTGTCTAGACAGGATATTGCCATACAACCTTCACGAAATGCCTGAAGACTCGGCACTACTGAAAGAACACGTACACCACTACTGCAACACCTTCAGCATTCTGTGTGTCTGTGTCTCTAGGTGTGAGGTGCCATTTGTATCCCACTGATATTATATTTACATATATGTATGTGAAGGAAATGTAATACAATTTGTGTAGTGTGATGTTTCCTTCGCAAAAACCTATGTGCATGAATAAAATCTACAGCACTTAGAAAACACCTTTTTTGTCTGTCTCATTCCTCTATAACTACACTTTGCTTAAAAAAGCTCCAAAACACACATTATTTTTTTCCATTAATATGTGAATCCTTTTAACATCTCACGCTTGAAACATTCTTTTCCGTGACATTAATTATAGGTTATGAAAAATGTACGTTTTAGTGTCCCATAACATTCACTCAACCCTGTTATCCACATGTGAAATATTTGGAATAATGCACACGTTCATCAGGAAGTCATCTGAATTTCTTGAAGATCATGAGAAGAAGAAACTTAAAGTCTGTGATTATTATGATGATTATTACTAATCAAAAATACATTTTAAGTAAATCATTAGAATGTCTTTTTAACGGTGCATTAGGTAAGATTAATCTTTTTTTCTTTTTTTAAAGATTAGGTCTCTAACAGGTGGTGGGTTCGACATTTGAATGATTAGCATCCATGTTCACAAAGCTCCAGACAGATTGTCTATAAAATGATTGACAGGAGGCACATCCAAACACAAACAATCATGTTCTACACAAACAATCATGTTCTATATATCTTCCAAGTTATTTGTAAAAAGTAAGGAATAAGGTATTAAAAAATCGACTGTTGCACATGCCATTACCATGAATGCTAGTTAACCACATTGTGTGTATTTGCTAATTCTGTGCTAAAAATATTTCAACACTGTTACTTTCAACCATCACTCAGTTAAGAGCATTGAAAGCCAAAAACTATACTCAAGTCTTATTCATTATCCAGTCAATAACTGTATAAATAAGTTAAAACTCTACTGAAATCAAAAAATGACCCTGATGATTATACTAATGATGTTTCTAACAAACTTAGCACTGTTTGTACTCTATAGTATACAGGTATAGAAAAGTAATTATTTATAATTGCACTATCAGGTGTCACCCAGATGACGATGGGTTCCCCTTTGAGTCTGGTTCTGCTCAAGGTTTCTTCCTCATGCCCTCTCAGGGAGTTTTTCCTTGCCACCATTGCCTCTGACTCTAAATATATCTCCGTATCCGGATATCTGTAAAGCTGCTTTGTAACAATGTCTATTGTTAAAAGTGCTATATAAATAAAGTGAATTCAATAGAATTGATATTGTCGCTATTTTGTTAGGTTAAATACATTCAGTGTTGAAGAATTGCTAAAAATGAAGTTTAATCATTAAGAGCTACATGGACTAATGCCACCCCAGTCATGCACTTACCCATATATTGAGTTGTGGTTGGATCTATCACTTTGCACACTACTGCAAGTTAATTGATTTCAACTTAAATATGAAGACTGACTGCTGAGCATTCCTAACTATCTCCATTTCTTGTCTTCTTTTAGTTCTTCTTATAAGAATTGTTAGATTGTATGATGACAGTAATTTTCCTGTTCTCACCCACCCAGCTGCCATTTTGGTGGTCTGAAATGAACATGCCTGCACTGACGTAGGAGTGGAGCAACTAGGTGGTACGAGATTTTCAAACACACTTTGGTCTATAATTGGACCAAACGTACAGCCTTCTGAGACCTTTATATAGATGCATGGGCGCATAGTGTTTTTCTTACCTTATGCAAAGTTCTATTAGCTCTATTTTGTGGAAGTGCACTTTGTTATTACTTTACACAACTAATAACTTAATACAACAGATTAAACGATTCTGTCTGTCAAAAATTAGAACAAATAACAACAAACAACCCAAAGGAGAGGATCTGATTTGATTGGATATCACGATAGCCAATCGATAGAAATCCTTTTAAGAACGATGCTGCGCTTTGCTAGATTTCCACCTTCTCTTAAAGTCAAAAAGTACCAAGAATGTACTGTATACACCACACAATTGGACTGAATGTGTGGGATGAACATCTACAAAGTTTAAACCATACAGTGTCAAATTAACACAGGGGATTTTGCTGACATGCATATACTATAGAAAATGGAAATAGAAAATGGAAATCCTTAACAGGATCTCAAGATAAATCAATTGAAAGACTTAAGTCTCTATACATGAAATGTCACTATGCATGAACATCTCTAGCTGATGTGATCTTGCTGCTTTGTCATCAATCATGCTTTAATTTGCTTTACAAGTGATACTGGACTCTGCAGAAAAGCAGAAGGCAACTCTTTATCAGTTTTCATCCTGGGAGAAATGAACCTGAACGGGAGCTCATATGAAACAAGTGGCAGAGATGGATGTTATTTCCAACAATGGCAGAATGTTTTCAGAAGAAAACATATTCTATTAGCTAAAACAGAAAAAGGACGTGAAGTGCATATATGGAGCACCAAATCTGTTTCTATTATATGAATACTTCTAGTGCTGTTCCCAGTACTCCTTAATTAAAGAACACTGAATTCAGTTCAATGGCTTACACACAGAAAGCACAGGGAAATAGATGCAGAAACAATAATAGTGAAATATTTTTCCTGCAATCTGAAACTCACTGAAATTTCTGTTTACACTCATTACGTGAATTAACTGATTAATTTAATTTGGTCAGTTTTATATGAGCAGATCAGCATTTATCTACATTCAATGGATTTTTTTTGATGTACTACACTTGCTCTATAAGCTCATCTGATTGTAATAGGAAGACTGTTGTTATTGGTTAATTAGACTAATTGTGGTATGTTGAATAATTAGAATATAACCAATCAAGATAAATGGGCATGTGAATACGCCTTTTCACTTAAGAATAGGGTTTTATAGTTTGGTCTAACTGACTAAAATGTTTTGTATTTCTGTAACTCTTTTTTGCAATACTTGGCTATTTTGGATTTTATTCAGTTTTGAGGTGTGAGGTTTTTTTTTTCTGCAGTTTGACATCCCTTAGCTAAAGCATGCATGCAATGCATGGAATGCATTTGTATGCATGGAACTGGAGTCAGGTGCAAATGATTAGGGCTTTAGTAGCGAGGCAGGGCTTGGCCTTATATAAACACTGGCTGTTGAAGTTTATTGGTTTGGATGGTAGCATTGTTTTCAATTGTTGGTGTTGGCCACCAGTCTGGGAAGAGGTTTAAAACCATTTAAAAGGAATGTTGTAATTCCTAATGCTGTTTACTAATTGTTTACGAAAGGGGAAAGCTTCTTTTTCCATATATTTAGGCCAGGCTGAACCATATTAGCCCAAGAGCTGGCTGAGTGAAACTGGGAAAAATACTCAAATAGGAATATAGAAGTATGAACTAGCAGGGAAGACAAGAAGGAAGAAGCATCTTCTGTCCTTAAACAATATAAGCTGTTAAACAGGACAGCTGATACCTTGTACTTTGAATAGATGAGTAAGAATGAAGGACAACTGGTGTATTTGATGAGAAACAAAAGCTTATTAATCAACTGAACATTCTACTAACTGTGTGGTGATGGGAATATTTAACACAAAATGGACCAATGGAAAAGCTATCACAGTACATAAAAGTACATGAAATTTGAAAATGTAAAAAAAAAAAAAAAAAGTATAGATAAATTAACAATTTAATGTTTTTTTAATACCCAGGTTACTAACGGCTCTACTTCATTTTGCCCTTATATAAATAGCAGGTTCTACAAATATTCAAAGCTTCTGTGCCCTGCTAAAAAAACAGCTACCTAGCTAGTTAACTAGCTCACATTCAGTATCTGATTTTTAATGTCATATTCTTAGTGGTTTATAGTAGGTAAACCTGTCAAAATGACAAATTTAACGATCATTCTAATGTAACTATTTCATTCATTAATAACACTAGCTAAATTGGCAAGCTAACATTTCTGAACCTAAAGTTTTCCAGGTACTCTTCCAGGTCATAATAATCTTGAACATGATTGTCCAAAGCTGTGAAACAGAGCTCCTTCAGAATGCTGCTTGAACAAGTACTTCATGAAATCATTGAGAGAGTCTCAGTTTCAGATATAAAATGTGCCTTTTGTACAGTTGTCTGTAAAATCATAATCAGCCATTGAAGAGGGGTTAATATTTTGGAGAACTGTTTATGCTGCAGTTAAATCAGATTTAGGTCAATGATCATATGCAAGTTAAAATGTGTATCTCTGTGTATTTGCGTATGTACAGGGTTATCCATGCATGTGCTGAGCATCCATTTAAGTGGACAGCATCGGTTTAAGAAAAATCAGTAAACACTGCTAGTTCTTTCCTTCTTTCTGTCCACCAGATTTCATTGTATTTGCTCAGAGGGCCCTCTATAAACCCCATAAGTCATATTTCTCCTATAACCTTGAAAAGGAAAGTAAGTTGTGAGTCAGAGATGGACTGTTTCCCGCAATATCAAATAGAAGAAAACTATAATAAATGAAAATTGTGTCCAGTGGTCAGTTTTATCTGATCAGAGAACGGCTTCGGTATGAAGCTTTGTGATTTACTGGCTCCTGTAAATGAATTTAAATCTCTATAAAATGGTAATCTATTTAAAGAATATTGCAACGTTTACACTGTTAGATGTGTCTGGCATTTGTGCTGTAAATTGTATCTAGCATTAGTGTTTTTTTTTCTTTCTTTCAGTTTTCATGACAAGGCCGTTTCCTGTCATACGAGTAAGAATAAAAAGAAAATCAGTTAAGAATCAGTTATAACCAAACAAAAGTGGAAGCAAGTTGTGACATAATTACTTTAAATAAAGCCATGTGCAAATGACATTTGAGGAAAAAACAATATGTATAGGGAGTTGAAGCCTACCCTGAAAATTACTGCCACTGACTGGGTTATTAACATTTCAGTGTTAAATATGACAAGTCCATGTCACAGAGTTGCATTCATGTTTGTTACTGGATAGTAGGCTGTAAATACTATAAATTACAATTATTATTTATTCATTAATGGATGCACCAATAGAACCAGGCTATTAAATCTTACATTGTGAGAGAATTATTACCTGATTAACCCTGATTAACCTCATTATCTCAGACACAGAAATGGGATGGTACCATCAAAGACATATCTTTTGTACTTTTATTATGTATCTTGCCCTTGAAAATGAGGATACAGTGTACCTTTAAAAATAAGGCATGGTACATATTTTACACTAGAGACCCTGACACAAGTTTTAAAGCTTTACACTAAAAGCTAATTAAAGGTCTACTGCAAGCAGGTAAAAGATCCATACTAAGTATACAGAAGATGCACTCGGCATGGTACTACCACAGCAAGAAAAGGTTTTGTACCTTTCTTTATGATGACATGGGGCTTGGATATGGGGATTAGTGTAACAGATGTCATGGCCTGCCAGCATAGGCCAAAATCATTAACGGATTCTAACGATGCTCCATTAGGTTTCTGGGAAATGGAGTCTGGAGGCCTGCTGAACCTAATATGTTGTCCAATTTATCGGACTGACAGTTTTTGGCCATTCCTTTAGCCTGAGGTGGCTTCAGTGACCTTGCCAAAGTTTTTTTGTGCTGCTTGATTTAAAGCTGCTGTTGCAGGACTTTTACTACTGACTTTTATCTTGTGAAATAAATGCTGCTAATTAGCTTGCCCTGTTTGGTTAGATATATGATAATTAGGCCAAGTGGTTTTGAAATCAAATCCACTAAAATAGATCAAGGTCAGGGAACATTTAATGTGCACTCATGTGTAAAGTATCTAGTGATTTGTACTACAGGAATCACATTTTACAAGATATGAGTACTTTAATAAGCAAATGCTGCTTCTTAAGGGACTTAAGCTGCTTCTAAAAGCTGCACACAAAGAAAAGAAATAATAAAATCTAACACAAAGAAATTCACTACAGAGAAAATAAGCAGAAGCAGTGCAGGATCTTTTTTCAGCCTTTATTTGACTGATGGTAATGTCACTATGTCATGACACTGTCAGACTCTACCTGGAGAAAATGGCACAAGCTGTCACAAATGTCTTCAGTAAGAAGCTGGGTGCCATGCGGTGTCAAAATTAATTCACAGTAGGGTCAGGAGACTGCATGTGTGGAACGCTGAGGGCATTTGGCTCCCACCTGGCTAACCTCTACTTCCCCTGCACACTCTTCCTCCAGCTCTGTCCTGTTTTCCTGTAACAAAAGTGCCAAAGGTGATCTGTCAGATTCCATAGTCCTCATTTTAGTGCCATATTTAATATTAGACACATATGCTCATATGTTTCTAAAGTACCCATTTAGCTTAGCAGAGTTAGTGACTATTAAAGTTAACCATCATTCAATGCTCATTACTTGTTAACCATTAACTGCCATTAACTGGTTAGAGTCAAGCATGTAAAAATGTCATATGAAATAAGTTGGGAAGCGTCTTTTGAGATGTTCTGGGAAAAATCAAATGTGTTTTTAGTTGCATTCCCAGCTTCTTAGTCACTGCATGGGAGTGTAACTTTGCAAAGCCAAAAGTCCCAGTGTGTGTGGGTGGTGTTTCTGTGCATGTGTGTTTGTGTGCATTTAAAACTGCATCAACTTACTCAGAAAAATAGAGGAAACATTTAGCCATTCAAATGTTCATACCCAACTTTTGTCTCTTACTGAATGCACACGATCAAATCTCTGATTTCTAGCGTGCAATGTAATCCTAACCACAAACAAGTTACTGGTGGCTACAGCAAAGGCCAAATATTTGTGGTGGTGGTCTTTGACACATCTATGTCCTGGATAATGTTCTTGATCTCTTCAAATGTTTTCTTCGGGACTGAAAGAATTTTAATAGTCATCTGTTATAAGGGATTTTCTATTGCTTAGCTCACCAGCGCATGCACTTTTTCTCAGTAATGTCCCAAACAATTACACTCTATGGGCAAAGATTGTGCACACCCATATGTGCTTGTTGAACATCCCATACCAGATTTAGTCCCACTTTGCTTTTATAATAGCCTCCACTCTTCTGGGAAGGCTTTCCACTAGATTTTGGAGCGTGGCTATGGGGATTTGTGTTCATTCAGCTACAAGAGCATTAGTGAGATCAGGTGCTGATGTTGGTGAGGAGGTCTGGGGTGCAGTCGGTGTTCCAGTTCATCCCAAAGGTGTTCAGTGGGGTTGAGGTCAGGGCTCTGTGCAGGACACTCAAGTTCTTCCACTCCAACCTTCACACACCGTGTCTTCATGGAGCTCGCTTTGTGCACAGGGGCATTGTCATGCTGGAACAGGTTTGGGCCTCTTAGTTCCAGTGAAGGGAAATTGTAATGCTACAGCGTACGAAGACATTCTATACAATTGTGTGCTTCAAACTTTGTGGCAACAGTTTAAGGAAGACCCACATATGATAGTGATGGTTAAGTTTTAGCCATATACCTTATGTATAATTTATTCTCTTTCCAGCCTGATTTACTGCAAGTTTTGTCATTAAGAGACAAGAGTAACAGTCTACAGGTACAAACACCATATTTAGCCAGGTTTTGTTAACTCTATTATCACTAATAATTCAGCAACACAGAGCTGACAAAAATAACAACTGAGCAGCCAATGCAAATTATACAAAGTATTTGGTCCCTTAAAGGAGGTGTGTATATATATATATATATATATATAAAAAACAATCTGTCAGTAACCACATTAAACTCAGCAATTGTTTCCTTTCATATCCAATATCCTGGAGTCATTTATTGCACTTCATTTATAATAAAAGTTGCCACTGGATGCCACAGTTTATGACCTGAAACACACATCTTGTGCATTAAGCGAACTGATTTCTTCAATCACATAATTACATGCTTTTCTGGTGTAACTGTCATGAGCCTTTCTGTTTGCTTTTGTTTTGCTTCTGTCTCCTTTCTGCTTTCTCTAGCTCCTGTGCTGAGTTTTCCCATCCATCACTCCCAATGATCATTGTTAGCATTGTTACCAGGCTCCAGATGTTGTAGGTGGGGCTGCCAACTGAATGTAAGAGTGTGATGTAATGTTTTTTTATGGGTCTCATTCTGCATCAAGCTGCACAGATACAGTAACCAATTACTGTTAGGGAATGGCTCAGTGCAATGCAATGTAGTCAAGGCCTATTCAACACACACATACACAGACACACACAGGGATGAAACTATTTGGCTAATCAGACACTAACTGTGCAGCAGCAGTGTTGTCAACAAGGCCATTAAAGTCTACCTGCTGAATAAACAAACACTAAACACAGCACTAGCTGTAGTTTACACTTGAGTGGTTGATTCAGTTTCAGCATTGTTGTTTTCCTTTTCCTTTTCCTTGATAACCTTCATATTTGTGTCAACAATTTTAGTTTTCTAAGATTAACATTACCATTAGCAAACTATTTCCATTAGCAAAGGCATCCTTGATTGACCAGTCTGTTCAAACGTTGTCATTTCACTGACTTTATTCTCCTTTGTTTCATTTGCTTGCGACGTCTTGCATATTTATCATGGATCTTTTGTTTTGTCTTCATTTGTTTTTTTTTTTTGTTTGTTTGTTTGTTCTGTCTGGTCATGCAGTTGCCAGGTTTACCTTTCTTAACCATCTGCCTGTACCTCGATCACAGCAACAGATATTTACATTTTATTCTTAGGAATAAATAAATATAAATTTTGCAATAACATTACCACAACTGTATACACCGATCAGCCATAACATTAAAACCACCTGTAGGTCCCCCTTGTGCTGCCAAAACAGCTCTGACCCATTGAGGAATGGACTCAACAAGACCTCTGAAGGTGTGCTGTGGTATCTGGCACCAAGACGTTAGTAGCAGATCCTTTAAGTCCTGTAAGTTGCGACGTGGGGCCTCCATGGATCGGACTTGTTTGTTCAGCACATACCACAGATGCTCAAACAGATTGAGATCTGGGGAATTTGAAGGCCAAGCCAACACCTTGAACTCATAGTCAAACCATTACTGAACAATTTTCTTGCAGTGTGGCAGGGCGCATTATCCTGCTGAAAGAGGCCACTGCCATACCATTGTCATTAAAGGGTGTATTTGGTCTGCAACAATGTTTGTACGTGTCAAAGTAACATCCACATGAATGCCAGGACCCAAGATTTCCCAGCAGAACATTGCCCAGAGTATCACATTGCCTCAACCAGCTTGCCATCTTCCCATAGTGCATCCTGGTTCCATCTCTTCCCCAGGTAAATGAAACACACTCACCTGGCCATCCACATGATGTAAAAGAAAATGAGATTCATCAGACCAGGCCATCTTCTTCTATGGTCCAGTTCTGATGCTCACGTGCCCATTTTAGGCGCTTTCAGCAGTGGACGGGGGATCAGCATGAGCACTGTGACCGGTCTGCAGCTACGCAGCCTCATACATAGCAAGCTGTGATGTACTGTGTGTTCTGACACCTTTCTATCATAGCCAGCATTAACATTTTCAGCAATTTGTGCTACAATAGGTCTTCTGTGGGATCGGACCAGATGGTCTAGCCTTCGCTCCCGCATCAAGCACGTTGGAACACTTTTGGTAGGTACTAACCACTGCATACCGGGAACACCCCACACGACCTACAGTTTGGAGATGCTCCGACCCAGGTGTCTAGATATCACAATTTGGCCCTTGTCAAAGTCGCTCAGATCCTTACGCTTGCCCATTTTTCCTGCTTCCAACACATCAATTTCAAGAACTGACTGTTCACTTGCTGCCTAATATATCCCACCCTTTGTGCCATTGTAACACTTTGTGCCATTGTAACGAGATAATCAATAAGATCAATAAGATAAGACATTCACTTCATCTGTCAGTGGTTTTAATGTTATGGCAGATTGGTGTATGTTTTGGTTTTATTTAATTGTTGCTCTACGTTGTGAACTAAACTTTCATTTAGTTTAATTTTTGATAAAATGATGAACAACCAAATACATGTTCCATCTGCTGCCCATCTGCAAATGAAACCTGAAGATGAATAAGGTCCCTAAAAATGGAAACCATCTGCGTGATGCACTGCTACTGAGAAACCATTACATCCTGTCCTCTCCCTACAACTATACATCAAAAATGGCTGTTAAAATGGCCATGTCAGTGATGGATTGTTCTGGAAAAGTTATGTTTCAGAGTCCAAACCCAAAACATCAAAGGAAAGCAAAATCAAAACTGGTTTACTACAGAACAGAAGTCTCAGGTACTGGATTGTCAATATGATTGGTACACATACTCCTACAGTGTCTATGCAACAAATCTGGGATTTTCAACAACCTGTACTAGTGAGAAACTGGGGAATAAGAATGCATCCTACTTTGCAGATCAGTACATGCCATGCATGATTCTATTCATATACATTTTATGAGACAGATCAGATTTGCTGATCTGCAAAAAAAAAGACTTGTGGGCATCATTACCCAAAAATAAGCAGTGGTTAATAGAAAAATTCTTTCTTCGAGTATTTTCAAGTTGGTCTTGCAGTCTCTGGAGATTAAAGCGCATTGTTCAACATGCCAAATGTTCAAACAAGCAGCCCTGTGCAAGCGCTTGCAAGAATATTTGGCATTAAAGCACAGGCACTTTATTCTACTACTCCAGGGATTGTGTTAAATATATAGTTTAAAAATCAGCTTCACACAGGCCAATTTCCAATCCGAAAATGGAAACAGGTATATCTATGCCAAGCTTAACATCAGAAAGCCATCACGATTTGGTTTTTAACCATATATATATACTGTATCTTATTGCCACTTTAGTATTGTAGACATAAAGTAGGGGAGAGCTGGTACAATTGTAACAATTTTTGGTTTGAGATAAATTACTCAACAATGATTTCAGTTACAGACTTCATCATTTTTACGTAACATCATGCACGTTTGCTTTTTTTTTTAAATCAAATGCAAGTGTACCCATATCTTCAGCGAGTTCTCTACATTTCCACTGAAACTGTTACAGTTATATGCAGGGGTCAATTGTAAGATCAATTAAAAAATGCTGTAAATTAAATGTACATCAGGAAAAATCAATATTATACATGCATTTCTCTGTGTGCTATACCTTTTGAGGGTAGCTTGGAGAATATTAAGTAATTACAAAACATCATTGGCTGTCCATTATTCACATGCAGAGAAACCTGAACAGAACAATCACTCATTTAAATATGTATTGTAATTGATTGACTGCAGAGATCATTTACTATGGAAGAGTATGTCTTTCATACTTAGTTTAACCATAATTCTATGAGTTAAAATAAAATTGCAGTTCATCCTTAGTGTCTTTTCTGGCACAAAATAGGTTTTTCACAAATATCTCCAGCAAATGTGGATGAATCTTGCTGTTTTGTTTTGATTTTTTTTCCAAAATGGACATGGATACTTTACACAATTGTACACTCACTGGCCACTTTAATAGGCATGCAGTTATCTCATTCATGCAAGTATACAATCAGCCAATCATTTGGTAGCAGTGCCAAGAAAAGGAATCTGAGGCTGAAGATTGGAAAAAGACCAGGCCATGTTTGTCCAGTTTTCAACTGTCCAGTTTCAGTGAGTCTCAGGTTCCTGTTCTTGGCTGACAAGAGTCAGCCATCTGCATGAGTCAGCCATCTACCTCAATGTTTGAATGTTCTTGTGCAGATGTGAGATGCTTTTCTGCTCACCATGTTTGTAGCTTGAAGTAGCCTGGCCATTCTCCTCTGACCTCTCTCACCAAAGCATTTCTGCCTGTAGAACTGCTCCTCACAGGATGTTTTTGTTTTTTGCACAATTCTGTGTAAACTCTAGACACTGTTGTGCATGAAAGTCCCAGGAGATCAGCAGTTTCTGAAATACTCAAACCAGTGCATCTGATACCAACAACCATGGCACGGTGAGTCCCTGAGGTTACATTTTTTCCCCATTTTGATGTTTGAATGTTAACTGAAGTTCTTGACCTGTATTTTATACATTTTGCTTAATGATTGAATAATTGCATGAATGAGCAGGGGTACATGTATTTCTTGTAAAGTGGCATGTGAGTGTATATGCATGTAAAAAGGTCACAGTTGCATTTGTGCATTTAGAGAAAATACTTGTGTTACGATTGTACCGGACTTTCCTCTACTTGGTAGACTAGAGACTAGAGACTCAACTGAATTCTAACTGAAAAACCCAAAGGACTTAAGTGCATAAACAGTTCAGAAAATAAAAGTATAGACAGTGCAGAGATATACAAAGAAGTCTATAATCTTCTTTCCTAAGGGTCATTGTGGCTGCAGGTTTTCATTTCAGCAAACTGGGGAGTCTGACCTAACTCAAGAACAAGATACACTAATTAAACAGGTGTGACGTTTGCTTGGTAAGAACTCCTGCTTCATTAGAAGGAAATGCTACAGCCACACTGCCCCTTTTGAGGATAAGATTGAAGACTCCTGTTCTAGACTGTTGCTGAAGAGGTATGCTTGGATATACTGTACAAGATGGACATGACCGGCACCTTGTTGTTGCATAGAGGGTGTTCGAATAGTGCTTTTCCACCAGACACTGTGGCAAAGAGATGACTCTTGTATGAATCTGAATCAAGGATTATCTATACTGGGTCAAGGGGCTGTGTCAGTTTAAAATGCTGGCCATGAAAGCAGGGGAGGTTGCAGGGTTCTGAATGACACAATTTCCCCTGTAAAATGTGAAGTTAACCAGAAACACTAATGGTTGCTTTGAGGTCTGATTTTCTTTGTACTCAGCAGTTGGTTTTGTGAGCCTGGCCATTCTCCTCTGACCTCTCTCACCAAAGCATTTCTGCCTGCAGAACTGCTCCTCACAGGATGTTTTTGTTTTTTGCACAATTCTGTGTAAACTGTAAGACACTGTTGTGCATGGAAATCCCAGGAGATCAGCAGTTTCTGAAATACTCAAACCAGCGCATCTGACACCAACAACCATGGCACGGTGAGTCCCTGAGGTTAAATTTTTTCCCCATTTGGATGTTTGAATCTTAACTGAAGTTCTTGACCTGTATTATATGCATTTTGCTTAATGATTGGATAATTGCATGAATGAGCAGTTGCATTTGTGCATTTAGAGAAAACACTTTTGTTAACGATTGTACCGGACTTTCCTCTACTCGGTAGACTAGAGACTAGTGAACGTTTCAGAAGAATCTGAAAACAGACAGAAAAAAGACAAATATAATGAGAAAGTTCATCATGCAATAATATAGACCGACAACAAATTGGGACACAATTTTGGAGATAATTATCACAAACAGTTAAAGCAGCTAACCAGCTGTTAGTAATATTCAAAATACTTTATTCCTGAGTATATTTCAATTAACTGCTATAGAGTGGCATAGTGGGTAGCATTGCTGTCTGTACTGCGTTTCACATGTTCTCTCCATGTCCATGTGGGTTTCCTCAGAGTTCTCTAGTTTCCTCCCACGTCCCAAAAATATGCAGATAGCTGGATTGAATACTATTTTGACCCTACATGTGAATTAATGTGCAAATATATGTGTGCATGGTGCCCTATAATGGCCTGGGGTCCCATCCATGGTGTCTTACTGTGATCTGGATCCACCATGACCCTGACCAGGATAAAATGGTTACTGAGGATGCAACACATCTGTTTGCCCACATAACAGAAATACAGAGTAGAAGAATTCTTTTGCAGAAGAATTATCTGTGAAAGTGCCCATTTCACAGATAATTAATGGGAACAGAATTTCCAAATGGGGTGAATATAGGATCCCATATCCTAGGAGATTCTGCAAAAGCTATTCTCTGACACTGGGCTGCTGAGTGCAGAAGAGCAGAAGTACAGCAAGAAAATAATCAATGAAAGGGATAATGTTTGGGATGCCATCAGTAGACTAATGAGTAGGTGGCATTGCTTTATGAAATGTAATGAACGTGATGTAACCCTGGTGAAATCCATGATGAGGACTAACAAGATGAATGAAAGATCACTGCAACACTGTAAAAGGCAGAGTAGATGTACAGTAAGGTCTGACATGCTATCTGAATGCAATACAGCTGTACTATACAGCTGTTAAAAAAAAAAAGAAAACTGCAAAAAAAAATAAATTTTACTGTAATAGCTGGAAGTACATTTTACTAACTTAATAAGTTTATGTTGATATATACATAATTAAAGAATTTTGAGTTGGTTTAATAATTAATTAATTAATTAAACTGGTAAACAAAGTAAGGAAGCACAAATATGGTTAAATAAATAAATAAATAAAAATACATGCAAACAAAGTACAAATGTGGCCAGTGCAAACAAACAGTGGAACAACACAAACTATATGGAAAATGAAATCTTGGGTAAAATCAATAAACCATGTCATAATTATGACGTGCTACTTATTTTTTTTTTACCTTTAACAATCTGTTTGCTAATGCTGGAGTAGGAGAGCTAGCAGTAATAATAATCTGGACATTCGCTATCTAGTATTGCTGCACTATTTGTCCATGTAGTACACAGTTATAGAAGGGATTTACTTATAATTGCACTATCCTTTATCACCCAGATGAGGATGGGTTTCCTTTTGAGTCTGGTTTCTTCCTCATATCATCTCAGGGAGTTTTTCCTTGCCACCATCACCTCTGGCTTGATCATTAGGGATAAATTCACACATTTACAATTTATTGTGATTTAATTTAATTTGGAATGTATTTATTTCTGTAAAGCTGATTTGTGACGATGTCCATTGTTAAAAGCACTATACAGTTAAAATAGAATTGAATAGAATTGAATTAAAACAAAAGCAGGTAGCTAGCTGGCCCGTAAATTCTGACTATCACTAAGTACAGTCAATCTAATCAGTCTAATAAATCAGACAGTTATTTTGTCTTTTTTTTGTCTTTATTTTGTCTGATTCTGCAATGTTTTGTGTTTGAACAGTTGATGGTCTGCTCTATTTTTAGCGTCACCCATATCCTGAAAACAGAGATCCCTGTTCTGCTTGCGTGGTAGCTGGCCAAGATGGTGATGTATGATTTTGCTCACTTGGCTATGGAAATAACAACCAAATGTGAGATTAGTGATTTGTACACAAGTCATGCTGTGCAGATCTGTTTGACGTCTGCAGAGGAAGGACGAAAAGTTTGGATTTGATTCTTGTTGCAGCAGAAAGCCAGAGGAGTGCTCAGTTATTTCCATCATGGAACCAGTGACATGAACATGACATGAACCCACATACTTGATGCCCCCTGTGTCTTTATTTCTAGAGGTCCGAAATATTGATCACATTCCTGTGGAACAGAGCTTGTTAAGACTGTGAATATCACATTTTGAATCCTTGTGTGTCCCACACTTTTCTTACACCATGAATAAAAAAGATGGAATATGTCTCTCACTCCTCACAGGAGCCCATATTACACATATAAGGGCACTTTTAAATTTCGTTGTACCTGTGACAATGACAATAAAGGCATATTCTACCTATTAAAATAAAAATGCTGATCTAGGATTACGTACATGCTGTTTGTATAAATCTATTAATTAGGGTGGTTTTTAATAAAATGTTGCCACGAAAGAGTTTATGGTTTTTGCATGGTTAAAGTCATATTCAGAGACTCTGTAGTTAACTATGGCAACTGAAATGAAAAGAAGACACATAACAACCAAAAGGGACATTTTTAAAGCTGCCATTGTCGCATATTGTCGCTTACTATGTGTGTATTTTATCTGATCTGTGTGCTCCATGTATTTTATTATCTAGTTTCTGTATTTTCTTCTCCAACTTGTAAAAGGGCACAGAAGATGGGGTTAGAACAGATGCCTTAGATGACTTGCACAGTATAACTGTGTTTGAAATAGAAAAATATGGAGAAACATGCAAATACTTCCTGTTAGTCACTACTGAGTTCTCTAGCTAAACAGCTTTCTAACTAGGTAATGATACAAATTATCATTCACCAGTCTCGAATCAAACTATAGAACAAATAAACGCCTCGCTGTTAAGAAAGAAGTTTAAAAAAAAGAAGAAAAGAAAGAAGAAAAAGTTATCACCCCTGAATCCATTTTCATTACTATTTTATTTCCTCTCTCATGATCTCTCTCTCTCCCTCCTGATTGGCTGCAGTGCCTGTCTGTCACAGCATAGTTGGATTTATTTTGTGCCTAAAGTTGGATTGTGATGACATTTTGACATATCTGAGCTTGGCTGGCAAAAGCACACCCCAAATTAAGCTAATCTGTAATCGATCAATTTATTTATGCTATTTTTCTGATCATCACTGACTTTCTGAAATCAAATTAAACAGGATAATGAAAAGTTGCTGCAAAACTTGTATCTGACTATAAACTACTACACCAGAGTCTTTGTGAAAACAGCTGAACTCCACTTACTGCGCCAAACTTGTCAACAAAATGTACAAAACCATATCCTGTCTTCTGTATTGCTGAGACTCCAACAACTGTCTAGTAATCAAGACACAGTTTCAGACCTTTGGCCCTTTAATTGCTTTCACTCAAATATTCAAATATTTGGGTATAGAGTTCCCTTATTCAGGAAGTGTGGAACATGAATATCAAGGTGGAACATCACAAAAAATCTGGACCAGACTGTTTTATGCCTACCATAGCTCCACTGGTACAATAAAGGCTCATGGAACATTTAAGCCCCAGATCACGTCTGTCACAAGCTGTTTTTCCTTGTAGGGCTTGGCAAAAGGTACTAAGTGCAGCATCAAAACACCAACCACCAGATTTGGCACAGTTTCTACCCCCAGGCAATCTGCCTTCAGAAAATCTAACATTCTGTCTCGATTCCAACACAGGCTCATGGCACCTCTTACAAATTTTCATTTCTGCTTCTATGCCTAAACATTCATGGATTTTTAGATCTCCTCTGACACCCTTATGATGGTTATCACTGTATCTGCAGTGGTACTGTATCTTGCTGGAACTTGCTATCAAATTTTGACAGTCATGATCATAAGGTTGTGCTGTCTAATAAGTGTTTTTGTTATTGTACCTGTTTTATCTATATCTGCTCTATTCTTACCTTAAGAGGAGACACTGATGGATATAGTGCTTTTTGATAAAACTATAGAGACTATAGGACTGATGATTGTAACCATGTTTGGCAGTTTGTAATTCAAATATGCAAATTAAAAGTAAAAACTGGTGGCTCTTATGTTGTTCTTCTGACTAATAACCTTTATCCTATGAGGAGACATTTCTTAACCGATGGGTATGACCTCTTTCAGGATGATTCCGCCCCCAATCAACAGGGCACTAGGCCTCACTGAATGAACATTTTAAATTTGACAAGAATGAAAATGATATAAATCATATGCTATGGGCTTCACAGTCATCAGATTTCAACCTAACCGATCACATAGGGGAGATTTTGGAGCAGTGTGTTTGAGCTTTCCACCATGATCATCATCAAAACACAAACTAAGGGAATATCTTTTGGATGATGTCCAATTCTAGCTCCAGAGACTTGTAGAATCTGTAGCAAGCCACATTGAAACTGTTCTGGTGGTTATGTTAGTTTTTCCTTTAATTGATCACCAGTTAGTAGGTCCAAAGTAAAATTCAAGCTAAGTCATCCAGTTTGTTAGAAGGTCTTCATCACCTCCTCATCAACTCATAAACTTGGAATGTCTATCAGTCTGCCAAACAGCCATAGCTGGTGCCTCATAATGAAATAGCATTTGACATGTAATGCTGCATGAAGTTCCTGTTTATAATCCTGGCTGATTGTTCCATTTTTAGTCATGCAGTCAGATATTCATATATACAAGGTAAATCCTGTGTGCCAGACTCTACAGAGTAAGTCTGATCTTGTTTAAAAATATGAAAGTCGAAGGACAGCACTGTGTACACTCTGGGTGAGTGTTTAAGAACAAGGCAATTCATGGTGCCTTGTGTGGACATTGCAAAACACTGGTTCTGTATTTTCTTTCTGAAAAAGTATCATAACTCTGTGAAATGTGGTGGGAGTTACTGACTAAAATCTTAAATAGCACCAATCGATAATTATCTATAGAAACTCCACAGGAGACTCCCAGCACCTTTTGGAAGGCTACACATTTTTATTCTCTCTCTCTCTCTCTCTCTCTCTCTCTCTCTCTCTCTCATGCACTCTTACACACAGTGGATATCAGGGACTTGAATTACAATATCCATTATATTTCATATTCACATTTGGTGTGTCACATTTGATTGCGTGTCTAATAAATGCGTGCCATTTTGTTAGCACATGCTATTTTTCTATGTTGTTTTTTCTCTCTATTAATGTTAGCCAGCTATGAACATGAAATGGGAACAAACATATCGGGGGCTCAAAAGTTTCTAAAGTGCAAGAAAAAATAATTATTCCTCTCGCAATCTTTTTTCAAACCTTACTATGACTAGATCTGCGATTTGCTTCCGTTATCAGTCAGCACGCAGTGTCTGAGTTCAAACAAGTCATGTTGTGACTAAACCCAACACTCCTGCCAAAGATATTGACACTGCAGTATATCAATAAACAGCTCAACCTATCTGTGCTTGACTGTACCCAGGCCAGCCCTGTGTCCAGAGAAGCAATCTATATATGGAAGTTACTGCCAGCTTGCAGGTCACTGACCCATGGTTTATGTGCTTTGGAGAGCCCCCCATTGAGAGCCAACTGGGTGAGGGAAGTAGTTGGGGAAGCATACGTCAATGCAAATAAAGAGGCACCTTCTTCCAATAAATGGCATTCAACACTCACTATGGCTTCCTAGGCGACACAAAGAAGAGTGTCACTTTTGGACATTTGCAAAGCAGCAACATGGAACTCCACATCCACCTTCTGACTAAATCTTACCTCGTAGCAGCCTATATGAGCTATGGTGAGCTTGGGCCATTTTTTATCCCTAATAAAGAGCAGTATCAGTACTCATTTTCAATACAGAACAATATCAGCAGTTTAGTGATTCTCATCCTCAATAAAATACAGTATCAATACTTTGAGCGATTCTCATCATCAGTACAGAACAACATCAGCAGTTTAATGATTCTCATCCTCAAGGAAGTAAGGCATCAGTGCTATTGCTGCCTGTTATTATCTGGCGGTTGCACTATCAGTGTCCTGAACCCTCATAGTGTTTCCACTTGTTCAAAATGAAACCACCATGGTTGTTTGAAACATAAGGAATTGGAATGAAAAATTATGTAGTAGCCATGGTTTTATGATGAGTCATAATGCATAATTTTCCAATATCATGATACATGTGGTAAATAGATACGTTCAATTTTCCCTCATTATGTTACAGCCTCACACTAATAGACTTTTTTTTTAATTAATTTGCAAATAATATTCCATAATTTTAAAAAAAACATTTAAAACTGTCGCATCTAAATCAGTCTGCAGGGTTTTTTTTTCCTGTCTTATTTTATATAGCTTGTTTTAGCTAGTTTTTGAGCATGCATTTCTGATAGTATATATCCTGAGTATATGTTGTTCATAACTCTGTTATTTTAAACCACAACATGACTGCCTGTTGAAAGGATGCTTGAATCAATACATTGAAATGCTTTATAAGCCAATATTCAGGGCAGGGTCAAGAATTGCAGCACATTGTCAAGTCCATATATTAATCAGCAGAAGATTTACTACTCTGTCAGTTTCAAAATAAAGATTTAGCCTAATTTGATTTGTCAATACAGAAAGTGGGCCACTACATGGATTTCAGACTCTCCAAAACTTTCTTTCTGCATTCTTCATCACTGGAGACTGATTTAGGACTAGCTGTCCAAATATTGTCCAGTTGATAAGCAATGAAAATATATTGCTCATCTTGACGATTAATTATGTAATAAATCTTGCCTATGGCTTGTGACTAGCTTCTAGCTTAAAATAAAAGCCAGGAGCTTTCTAATGTTAATACAAGCTTATTGGTTATTATGTAAAAGCCAGAGCAATTTCATTACTGGAGCATGAAATAATTCAACATCTAAGCAGATCGAAAAAAAGAAAAGGCCCAAGACTTATGGGGCCTGTAGGACATTTAAGAAAGTCAGTGCTAGACAATAAACATCATGGCCCATTAGGGCAAGTGCATTGCTTCTTCATAGCGTGTGCAGTGACCATTGTGTGTCTGAGAGGCCCTTTTAGTCATTGCATAGCTGTCATGAGGCTGACAAAAGATGCAGAGTGCCAGTTTTATGGCATTTTATGCCTCAAGCATGAAGGGAATGCTCTTTTTATGATTTCTACAGCAACTAATGGCCAGCTGAATTCTCAAAGGTTTTCTTGGTTGACCCTCTATTAAGATGATATTTCAGCTGCTACCTCTGTAATTTCATTCCAGAGTGCTTTACATACGTAACAATTTGCCCATTTTGAGGTTTTTAGGCCAGACATTTGGTGGCACCAGACGTAACTGCTGCAAACACTTTGTAATTCTCACAAAATCCAGTGGTTTATGCCGGTATCATTGTGGTAAGGGAACAGGAATACACATCACTGATGGCAAAAACACAAACAGATGCTCTAGATGGTTCTGCCATTAGGATGTTACCTTAGATCAAGGCTCTGAAACAACTTGGTTGAATGGGGGAGAATGTACAAGTGTGTCCTCTCAAGTGGTCTCTTTATATTTCTTCTTTAGCATTTCCTAGAGACAAATTTAGTGTAAATGGGAAAAACTTGATAAGTGATGATATGCTCAGATTAGGGGTTAGTCTTCATGAGTGGTTAGTCATCTTATGTGTGGATTTAAATGTAAAATGGTGAAAAAATATAAAAGTATTATAAGTAATATAATCAAAACGGTATAGCAAATAATTTCTATACATGGCTTGTCAAAAGATTAGATTATTTAGCCTGAGGAGCTCAGATTTAGTTTATGACTTCTCATTAAAAAAGAGTGAGCGTAGTAATCTATTAATAACAAAATGTTAGACGTTATGTTAGACAGTATTTGTGACAACAACTAAAAGCAATCAGGTTACTCTAGGTTTTTTTTTTTTTTACTGGCAAGTCAGTGATAAACTAAGACATGCTGAAATTACAGGAGTTCTTTACTGTGTTTCTTAATCAATCAAATCCCAAATAATGCTGTAATAGAATTATTTTTTTTAAAAAACAATACTCATTCTGGTCCATAGCAAAAATTTAATTTCATTCGATCCATCCTTAAAATGATATAAAAGAGGAATCAGTACATGTGAGACATTTAACTGGTGAAAAGGATTCTGTGTTCCATTTTTGCACGTCTCATGTTATAACTAATGAATAAGAAGAATATCATTCAAAAGTAAATCAATTTTATACTTTTTAAATTTTCATATGAGTAAAGTTTTCTTACTATAATGGCTAGGCATATCAGCTGATCTGCATGTTCCTGTCTTACTTCTCTAAGGATTCAACTAGCATGTGATAATTTGATCAATAATTTTATGAAAATTATTGGAATTTATGAGAATGAGCAAAAATAAACAGTATACACAATGGTTGATTCACCTAAGAATTTTTAATAAATGTAGATATATTGTTATCCTTGCTTTTCTGATCACCATGGTTGTAAAGAGTGATTGAATTACTATAGCCTTCCTGTCAGCTTGAACCAATCTGGCCATTCTCCTCTGACCTCTCTCATCAAACAATTTTGGTTGTTTTTTGTTTTGTTTTTCACACCTTTCTGTTTAAACTCTACTGACTGTTGTGTGTGAAAATCCCGGGAGATCAGCAGTTACTGAAATACTCAAACCAGCTTTTGTGGCACCAACATCCATGCCACGATCAAAGTCACAGAGAACACACACTTTTTTCATTCTGATGTTTGATGTGAACATTAACTGAAGCTTTTGACCTGTTTGATTTTAGGCATGATTTTATGCATTGTGTTGCTGCCATATGATTGGCTGATTGGATCATTTCATTAACTAGAAGGGGTACATGTGTTCCTGTATGGGAGTGGACAGTGAGTCTACAAGGCTATTTCTTTTACATTCATCACCATGGGGAAAAAACCAAAGAGTTCAACACACAAGGCATGTAATGGATATAAAATATGCGGCTGAAAGTTATTATGCCCAGTCAGGGCATAATTTAAAAAAAAATTTGGACACAGATTGAGAATTGCACAGCTTTTGCTAATTCTAGGTTATCAGATCTGTGCTGTTCAATCACAGAGTGGCAGAGCTGCTTGTACTAGACAATGTGGGACACTCAGATAACAAATGAGTGATGGCCCATATTTACCAATTGCCTTGATTTAAAAGGCAGCATATACAGCCCATTTTGTTTAACCTGCTGTAAACCTGCTTATGAAGGGAAAGTTTCGACCCTCAGCCACTCAATCATTATATACCAGGCTGCATGTTATAGGTGAAATTAGACACTTTAGCAACTCTGTGGTGTATTTTGGTTAGAAGAAAAACTTATAGCATTTCTTTTTCTCACTGTTGCTGTCTTTTTACATTAGAAAAAGGCAGCTTATTTGTCTCCCAGTGTCAGGCAGAAAATACAGATGCAGATGCAGGCAAACAGCAGCTTTATTGTGAATGGTAGCAGACAAAGCCAAGATGTAAGACAGTCAATAAACAGGCAGTGGTCAGGTGATGAGCAAACTAGACAGGACTAAGGCAAGAACGTGAAAACCAAACAAAATCTGTAAACTATGTAGACAATCACAATAAACTAAGGCTTGATAATGACTGGTGAGAAACACAGAGTGTATACTTCTTTTGTACTGTGAAGCAGCAATTCCACACAGGTGTGTGTAATCAGTCAAATTCAAGTGAACTTGAACATGACAGTCTCTCTTGCTGCTGGGTGTTATAGTCCATGGCGGCAATGTTTGCAGGCCACAACGTACTCTACATAGTGTTGTTGGATGCCGTTTCCGGCACTGACAGGACACCTAGTTGTTATCCCCTACAAAGTCTTTTTTTCTTAAGAGTTTTATTTTTTAATGGGTTCATTTGTCTACAGTTTCAATTTCCGCTTCTCCCTGAACACTTATAGCTGTGCATTAGTGAATGGCTATGGCTATTGGAACAAAGTATTGCCCTATAGGAACTATACATATCATTTTCTATAGATTTGAGACATTTTAACACCAATTATAACATCACGGACAGTGAAACGCAGGACAAAGTTTGTTTTTGCAAGATATGGGCGCAACCTTCACTTCACTTCACTTCACTTCACTTCACCTTCGATTATCAGGACTCTTCCTCAAAGTATATAATTACCATTGTTGTTTTTGGGGGTTATTGTCTCCAACTTTGTGCGACAATACAGGAAGAGGATCAGAGCTGTCATTCTCCCCAGGAGAGGTTTCATAAGGTTTTAAAATTATTTCAACAAATTATTTCAACTAATTTTGAAACTATTTCTTATGTTTAGTGAGTTGCACTGTATTTTGTTAAACATTTTGTAAATGTTGCCCAGTGAAAGTTTGCATAATGGAGGAACATCTGAGAAAAGCATAATGAATTGTATTGTATTTACTTACAATATCTTGGGTACAAAAAATTGTTCAGTTGTCATAGTAATTGTAAAACATGGGAAGAATGGGAAGAATGTTTCATTATGTGATTCCTATTCTTATTTATATATTCATTAAGCCATCTATCTACTTGAGTTTCTCACACAGCTCACAGAATGAGCCTTAATTCATGTTTAGATAGTTGTTATTTTCATTAGTTTATAGGATGTCATCCTGGTCACTGCAGGACACTGTTTATTACACAAGGCCTGATAGAATGCACCAGTTTAATATGGAAAAATGGTAGTGTGTTGGTTTCAAATGTAATATTTAAACAGTTGTGTAAAAATAAAGCATAAAGCATATTAACCATGTTATTTTTTAACAAGTGTTGTTTAGCTGAGTGTATTGACTTGTGTATTATGTAGACTGCACTTTCTAAAAGTATTTTATACCCAAGTCTCGCTATTGCTTCAGTGAATAATCTCAACTTCATATTGTAGACTTGTACCTAAGAACTGCTGATGTAACCATGAAGACCACTGAACATCATTTTTTCCCCTTAGTATGTTTTACCATTACTCTTTTACAGTTGTACACTGTAACGCTTGATTTAAGGACACGGTCATAAATAAAATGTAGGGTGATTTATTCATTTTACAAGCTACTAAACTGTGCAGTGACCTAAATCATGAGAAAAGCAAATTCAATGCACTAAACGTTTACTAAATAATTGTCCTTGTATTAGATTGGAGTAGTGAAGTAACGCTAGCCTTAGGCTTTGGGCTGTCCCTGAAAACAATTCTCCTGGCATTTAAATGGAAAATATACTGCCAATGACATGCTAATGTTCAGGAGATCCCCTATTGTCCTGCATAACCATTAAAGTGATGTAAATCTCTGGGCTCACATGGTGCAGTTCACGATGGAGGCAGTCAAAATTTGCAATGTAGTAAAATGCCATGCTGTTTTCAATATGTTATTACTGTATTCTCTTCTAAGCTGAGACTCAAACTCAATAGTGCACATCTTTAAATGGTGCATATTTTTAGAATCTCACAGGTTCCTAATCCTGAAAGTTCCTAACAGCCTGAAAACCGATAACCGGGTATGGGGTGAAAACTATTCAATCCCAATTAAGTTAGCTTGATTTACAAAGGTCAGTCTGGATCCTCAGTAAATGTCAACTTAATGGTAAAGTAATAGATCTACATTGTAATATAACTTTGCTCTTATCCATTTCTGTCATTTCTGTGCAATGGCATGTTATATATGAAGATAAAGGTGTCATTGATCCATCTGAAAACCAGCTCAAGCCAGCGATCAAGGTACTGAATAGACGTGGAGTGTCAGCACCAGCCCCATTCAAGTGACACAATATCTTTCCCAATATCCGAATAAGTCATGGATAATGACCTAGAACAGTGGCACAGTTTGGTTCCAGTCCATAATGCGACAGGCCTTATTAATCACAGCCGACAAATTGTCAATTCGCACTCCATAGTGATGCCATAATTGCTTATTAAACACGCAGATAGCTGGAGCGAAACATAATTAGTCCTCCCCATGCATGGATGCGTTGCAGCTGGGGGAGTGAGAAAGACCAGATAGATATAAGGGAGGATGTGTAATTCACTGTAATTCACACACACACACACACACACACACACACACACACACACACACACTTTGTCCCATCTCTCTCTAGTTCCTAAACCTACCCTGAGGGGTCTTCTCTTTATAATTCTATACCCCCCACAATCCTGCCACAGCTTGGCGTGTCTCCAATAGGCTTGGACGCTGTTTGGCCCTTCCAATAAATCTAAATAAATTATAGCCTGCAAGTAGAGCCAACTCCAGGGGGGATTATTATCTTTTGTCTTACTTTCCTTCCTTTTTTTTTTTTTTTTGGTGTTCAGCCTCCAACAAAGATGGATGAGGTAGGATACAAGATCTTTGCAGAAGCCTCCAATGTAGACACTGCACTCTAACGAGTAGCATTTTTCAGACAGAAAATATGAGCAATTATTTAATGAGAATGGACCAGGTGAAGCTGGCAATGCTGTACGTAGGCGTATGAAGGGAACAAATTCATCCACGCCCTGCTTCTACATCTACAAGAAGGGATTATGGAAAGCCGAATGAACAGGCACAGCAGGATGCAGTTGCCTGAGGTTTATTTTTCCTGGGCAAATTTCCATTTCAATGGAGGGCTGGAAAGAAGAAGACGCTGCCATGGTACAAAGAGTGACATGAAGAGCAGAAACAGAGCTGACATCTCCTCCATAAACAAATATTGAAGCATGTTGTATATTTTCTAATATCACTATGGTGATTTTAAGATTTTCAGAAAGTATGTGGAATAAGCCACTGGTGTTTGAATGTATGCTTATAGCAAGTAGCTTGGGTGCCAAATTAGGCTAGTCACTTCATATGATAACCTGCATTGAAGCTTGGGAAAGAACTAATATCAGAACTATGTTAACTATGATCTGTTTGAATGTCTTCTAATCATAAGAAAAACATTACTGATGTGTCTGTATAGGCTTCACAGCACAGCAATACATTTTTTATATATTAATTTAATAACTAAAGCTTCAGGTGCATAATATAGGGCATCCTTAACTCTATATTATTACATGATGCATTATCTTGCACATGCTTGCTAGCACCATTCATGACAAATATCGCAAATCCAAATAGTGAGTCAAAATGCCAAACCAGTGGGGGACAACCAAAGACATGGTGCCAAGGTTCTGCCTGGTAACAGTCTGGAAAATGGCCACGACTGGCATAGCAGGGGAGCAGATGGGCCGAGAGAGACCAAGACTTGGAGGTCAAACCTGAAGGCAACATATGGGAAAAGAATAAAGGGAAAAAGCAGCGCAAATGATTTTCTAAACATTCAGACACTACAGGAGCTGGAATAAAGGAGCAGGCAATTCAAACAAACAGTGTATAATCAAAATCAGTGCAGCATTACCATTCCAGTGAAAATGCATGGCATTGTGGAAAACCTTTCCATTGCACAAGAGGAATGCCTACATACAAACAGCACTGATTACATATTTTCACATAAAATACAACAGAACATGGTGAACTCATTTCTATAGCGTCAATATTTTAAACTGTTTTTTTTCCTCCACTGTGCACAAATATGTCTTCATCATTTCAGACATGCTCTAATGTTTGCCTTTCTCACCATCTTTGTTTTGACTATGGCCAAATTTGAACAATATATTATAGAATTTACCCATTTACACTCTGATGCTCCATTAAAGCACCGAGACCTCCAGCCACAAAGAGGCTTAGTTAAAGCATTCAATTCTCATATTCATTTTTTTATGAATTATGGAGTCCTGAAAAAGTATTTTTCTACCATAGAATGTCAGCTCTTAAATTAATCACAAGACTGGAGGACACAGTCATAGCTATACATCTTTTTGTAGTTAAATGCTTTGACTGTGTAAATCGCTGGTTGTTCCTCATTTTTCAAAGTCTTATGGATCAATGGTTTTCTCAATAATGAGCACAACTCAGCTGCAGTATGTGGAGATAGGTACTGGTTTACTGCAGGTACTATATGGAACTGCTCACCTTAACACTACACTATACATCATGGATGGTATAAGTGAGCAGTATGACTAAATTTTGCGAAAAAATAAATCTTACCTTCTAATGAGGGCGACAAAGAAAGACTGAGCTTAACCAGTAAAATAATTTTCCACTTAGGAAACAGATGGATGTGTTTTAACTATATGCTTGTGCAAGAGCAGTGGAGAATCAAATAATAGAATCTGACAGGAAGTTAAATCTAGAGGGTCAACTCTAGTACAATGGAGGTCATGGGATAAACTCACAGTATTAAACAGCAGGAGAGTGACAAGAACTTTTGTGACTGGAGGTACAAAGATATGACTTTAATGTGGACCAGGTATGTAATATTGCCTTATTTACACAAAATGAACATTATTAGCACAGAAAGTATACTCTTAAAAAGTGTAATGCCACAAAAACTTCTTCAGTTTCTGATAGACTTCTGTGGAGAATGATTAAGGATGGCTTATTTTTTATGATTTTAAGTGTATTTGCATCACAGCACAAAGAGAGTTTATGTGTAAGTATGGCTGACATACACTCCTCCAAAATCCTAATAGCATGTCATGCATATCTCTTTTGCTGAACAAAGTGTAGAGGAGTTGGTAGAGTGCATGAGCCAAATGCAGAAGCTGTTAACAGCAATGTAACTGCACAATTAAGTGAAAACTTTGGAGGAGTTTAGTACATCTGCCTTGCATACAGAGACAGACCCTGAAGTATTCTTAGTGGCTGCTTCACTTTCTCTAAGACTGAGGCCCACATCAGGCAGGGAGTTCTTATAGTTTTGATGTTTGTAATGCAGGAGTGTAGCTCAGTTGCAGTAGTGAATGCTTTGCAAGCTGGCATTAAATCTGCATTAGAAAAACTAATGCTGAATCCTCTACCAGACACAGCTGATCAAACCCAGGTGTTCCCAAACTTTTTGGGCAAACGACGCCAAATGGACATTATGAATTTTCTGCAACCGCAAGCCTTGGCCATCCTACTTTTTTTTTTAATTTAAAATTTACAACAAGACTATTGGAACATTTGAACATTTTATTATGTTGGTAACAAATATATGTGTTAATATACACTGCCCTCCAAAAGTTTGGAAACGCCTGAACAAAATAGGGTTTTTGGGCAATATCAGCATAAATCCTCTTTAGTTAGTGACCATTTTGCATTGATAATAAGGGACAACACAAACTATGAAAACATATTTTATTAAATAAAAAGTTTATGAACATAAACATGAACATAACATAGAAAAATA
>CM040979.1:4291977-4336217 GCA_022985145.1 Pangasius djambal
TTTGGGCAATCCTCCAGGAGGCTTGGAGTAATATATCAAGTCAATGTTTGAATAAACTGACTGCTCGGATGCCTAGTGTTGTCCCTTATTATCAATGCAAAATGGTCACTAACTAAAGAGGATTTATGCTGATATTGCCCAAAAACCCTATTTTGTTCAGGCGTTTCCAAACTTTTGGAGGGCAGTGTATATAAAACATAAGTGACTAAAAAGGAACGTTCCTTGCACTGACCAAAGGAATGTTCCTTGCACTGGCTTACTAGTCTAGAGAGATGGATGAGCATAACACATTTCTTGACATAGCTTTAAAAAGGGCATCTCTTTCCGCTGTCATGTCCAGCTTCAAATGGAAGGAATAAAGAATAGTACATGTGGGGTATGTTGTTATAGAAACATCATCCTCCAAGGTGACGCAGAGCAGAAAGATTTCTAACATAAGTGATAGCGGTCAAGTTTCAGTGTTAACTTTTTTTTACAACATAATTTTTTTAAAATTACAAAATATATATTGGATTAAGATTAATATGTTGTTGAGGGTGGATTTTCATTGTACGATTGCCATGTCTGTTTGAAGCAAATTGTTTTTAACACACTGTTACAGTAGTAGTAGTAGTAGTACATGTAGTTTTGAATAATACTTTGGATTTCATTTAATGTTGTTTATCCCGTTATCCAATGGGCCTTAGCTGTGCCTTTTTGCTTATCATTTTGTAAATGTTTTTAGAGCAGTTAATTAAACACAAAAGTCAGCTTATCTCATTTTCCTTTTCATGTAATCTTTCTACATCCATTCCAGTGCATCGCTCATGAAATTCTTTAGGTCAAACCAGGCAACCTGATTCCCATGAGACTGTCAGCTATTAAGTCTGTCCTTGCTTTCACAGAAATAAAATAATGGTGTTGCAATGAATCATAAAGAAGTCTTTTAACTCATTTTCACTACAACTGAAACTGCCAAACCCACAAATCCACATCTGGACCGTATCACAGTTATGATTTCATACAAATCTGTTTACCCACAGCTGCATTCGATTAAATAACATGTTTGGTTCCAGGGCGCTCATGAGTATAAAATAAGTATAAATATTGGCCTCTTTTGGAGTGAAGGAGAGCGGTTGAGATCCACACCAGTGGAAATGTCATGTTCTGGACAGTGCCTTTTGAATATTCCCACAGTCAAAACAAATAGACACCATTCCCTAATTCTTTAATTCCTGCTGAAAAATGTTTGATCCCTTTTAAATTGCAATGTTATGTATAAACCTTGTGCAGCTCTTGAGGTCTGAAAAATGAATATGCCTTCTGAAAATGCTCCAATGTCAAACAAGATCCTCTGGGAAAATCAAAAGGCTTGAGAGGAACATCATGCAGGGTTCTGAATCCTCTGAGAAGTCCTAAACACCTGGGGAAAAAAATGTATCAAGAAAGCATTTATAGCTGCTGTAGGATATATTAAAAATGTTATATTAAAAAGACCAGTTATTTTAAATAAAACAATACTGTACATTTGGCAGCACAGTGGCAGAGTGTTCTCCTTGTGTTCATCTGGGTTCTTCATAGTGTGCAGTGTTGTAAAATTATTCGATATGCCATAACTTCTAGTGTGACTTCTTCCTCAGGTTTGACCGACGGGCCGCTTTAATTGGTGGCTTATCTTCAGCCAAGGTGACTGGGACATCCATCCATCATTCTGAAAAGCAATTTATCTTTATCTAAAAAAAAAAAAAAGGTTCCCACTCTGTCATCTGAGATTTTCAGTATACATCAATGCAGGAAATGATGGCCTTTGACACAATATCACAACTGTACAATTTAGAAACATATCTGTTAGGCTACATTGGTTAAGGCTAAGAAGTGGCTTTAATAGTTGTAGTTTTATGTCAGGTTTTCTGCATGATGCATGTAACTTTATTCAAATGCAGCTTTTCTCCATTCCAATCCTCTGAAGTATGAGTATTACTGTATAACACTATAACAAGCTATAACACTCAAATTCAGGCTTTCTTAAAGGCAATAGGATTCAGTAAACCAATCTGTCTACAATAAGCATAGGTGTTCAAGGCAACGCAACAACTCTGGCTTTGTGAATTCATACACTTGCTGCAATACGTTAATATGTGAACTTAAACCATGTTGCATATAAGATCTTAACAAATTTGATGTTTTTCCAGACAAGTGTAAAATCATACTGAGGTGTGAAATGGGCAAACATTTGAGTACATGTACATTAATTGTTGTCCTTTTTTAGATTTGTTCTGTGGTTAGTCAGAACAGAAATATAGCTAAAATCATAGCATTCTGGCTCCCAGGTGGCACAACAGAAAGGTGTTCATGATCTCCTGACAATACAAAAGCCAACCATGGCTGGGAGTCTTAGAGAGCAAAATTAACCATACTCTTTGGGTGGGAGAGATGGGGAAACCCTCACTCCCCTGTCAATCACATGACACTAGCCAATTGTCGGCATCCATGAACTCATATATGCGGAAGAGGGCAGATAGCTCTTTCTTCCAAGGGTGTTATGCTGCCCTGTGATGCAGCAGTATGAAAAGATGCGGATGGCTAGCACTTGTGTGCCTTCACCCTCCATGGTTTTAGCTGTTGTGTGATAGTGGCGATCTGGCTCTTAGGTGAGAACTGGCAGGTGATCAAATTGGGGGGAAAAATTGCAGATCATAGCTATCATATAGAATGATGATTGGTTGAGGTGAGGAGGTGTGTCTGGCTGCATATCCAGAAATGTTATGATGAAACATTGTGATCTTTCTTCTGCAGGTTTAATCAAGGGTTTCAGAGTAATATTGCTCCACAAAACATATCTGAAAATATTAAGGTCCATTGGGCAAAATGTTAATACTTTTTTTAATATCACTGCCATTGCTTAAAGCAAAAAATATTATATATTTATAAAATCATATTTATTCATGAATCAATTTAAGGATCTTGAATTTATTGTAATGAAAATCTTTTGCCTGAGTTGAACCCAAATTTCGTTTTCTAAATTAATAATCTGCTTTTTGACATATCTGAGGGCTCTGTAATTAAGTGACTAGTCCCTACATGCATGCCCCAGCAGCACTAAACTCGCAGTGGGATCCATTGAGCTAGAAGAATTTGCCAACTGAGAAATTCAAAATATAATGCTTCATATCTAATATGTAAGGCTATGTGTCTCTGTGGAGGTCTATGAGTGTGTGTGTAACAGAGAGGCATGTGTATCTATGATGCTGTGTCTCAACGAGCCTCCAGACGAACGCTGATTTCTTGAGGTGGAGAGGTGTGTCTGGTTGCATACCTGGACATATTGTAATGAGATGTAGTGCCCTTTCTTCTGCAGGTTTTATCAAGTGTAAACAATAATATTTTATACAGTGATATTTTCTCTGATCACATCCAGTAATTTTCATCCCTAACTTCCATAAGCTGAGGATGCCTGACTCTGAGACTTTTTTCACTTTCTGTGTCCAGTAGATTCTGGTTTGGTTCTTGTGATACTTTCCTTTAGTGTACACATTCATATGGTAATTTCCATGCATGACACTGATATGTCCACAGATATGCTGTCACAGTAGACAGTAAACCAGACCTAAAAGTCAAAAGGATAATAAACTGCACTCCTGCAGGCTTGATTATACTTAGCATGATGCAGCGCTTTTGCAGAATGCCTCAGAAGACTGTAATTGCTATCACTACCAAATGTGGCGGTATTCAAGCTTACTTATTAAGATCTGTGTGGGCATAAAAAGCACTCATGGAAAGCAAAAGAATGGAGCTGTACTGCTCAGAAACGAAACACTTGCACGTACGTATACCACAAGAACTTCATTCTGTTGATCTGTTTATCATGTTTTATTCAAGTGCATGAAAATATTGTAACATATATTGTAATACTGCAGCCTGAATTGCTCCATGGCTCTCAGTATTTGTCACACTCAGCCACATGGCAGTATAAGGTGAAACTGATATTTGTTTCCTCATAGGTGAGGTTGAAAATCCTTTAGAACATGAAGATTTTTTTATGGTAACACTTTATAAACTGTTCAACAACTCATAGGTAACTATGCAGGAACTAAGCAAGGACTAATAAGTAGTTCTTCATTAACACCTATTTTATTCCTATAAAATTCTAAGAACTACTAGTTAATTACTCAGTATATTATTAGGAGTTCACTATTAACTATGTAGTAATTAACCAAAACTTAAGCAGTAATTACTGAGTCTTACATTTGTCCTGCAGAATTACTAGCTAACTAAGGCTCTTTATAATAACTACTGATTAATTACTGATCATATCAACATTTATTCCCAATAACTATGTCTTACCTTTATCCTGGAGATTTACTACCTAATATACCTCCAACACTTCAGTGTCTAAATATAAATATTTATACGTGTTGGTATAGGTCTCCTCAGAGGAGCACAGAGTTAGTGTGTTGGTTTTATTTAGCTAGTCAAGGTCTTTGATTCAGTTAATTATTGCAGAGTTAATAATGAAATCCTACTAACATATTTAATTTGAGTAATTAACTATGAGTTTTTGAACAGTATTGTAAAGTGGTACCTTATTTATAACCTGTACCCAATACCCACTCACTAGCTAGGGCTCCTCTACCGCTTGATATCTACCAACCTGGGTCACAAAAAGGCTACCATGTGGACTTCTGACACACTTGAATCCAGCCATCTCATTTTCTCTGTCACAGGACAGCTGAACACCCTCATAGGAAAGCACTAACTTGCCCATTCTGACCTAACAGATGCTGTCATCTGTTGGTTAGTGTTACTTTTCCCACCAAGGCAAACAAAGACAAAGACAGTTGCCCCACTTGGGAACCTTGCTTGATGTTTTTAAAATGTAAAATGACAAATTTGTGGGTAACGTCAACCATTTTTACAGCAGATCATCACTTTTTCATCTAGATAAGTACCTGTAAGATGAACATTGTTTGGAACCACATCGTAGATTTTGTGAGAGAATCCTTTTTAGGTAACAGATTCCAAAAAAGAGACAGTGTCAGTTGATAGGAGCAGAGGATTTATTTGCAGCTGAGCAATGGAGACTAAATGTTCAGCGTTCTGACAGAAATAATAAGTCACACTTCAGGACATTTGTGTTCATTACAACATCTACAAATACATTTAACCAAACACCAATGGTCTGATTTGCTGAATTTTCGGACCAGCCAAAAGATCATTGATTTGTAGACAAATTTAAAGATGCATTTCATGCAACTTGAATCAGTTTATAACCATTTATAGTCCCAAGACAAAAAGTTCCCAAAGGTCACTTGTTAATTTTCCCTGAAGCATCTGAGTGCAAATGCAATCAGAAACTGTTTGCCCATTAACCAATCAGATGCCTTGCGATGCGAGACAAGCATATGTTCAATTTGTCGCTACGCAGTGGTCTGTCTCCTGCTGAGCAGGGAAAACTGGGGGATGGTGGTGAGCTGCAGAAAGGCCATCATGGAGAAATGGAGGGGGGCTGGAAATTTTCAGAATAATGGATCAAATTCCACAGGAGCCGTCACGCACCGTGTCACACTTTGTTTATGGAAAGCATTTGGAAGGAAGGCAGTTGGAAGTAGGGGAGTAAGGGAGAGCGATTGTGCAAAGATAAGACTAGAAGCTTTTCTAGTCTGGGTACCCCAACAGAGTCCGTCATTCTTCTTCAATAGACCAAATAAAGCCCATTTTATGGAATACGGGTGAAAATTAAGATAAGCCTGGCATTGTGCACATCTTTTATTGCAGCATGCGCTGCTAAGCATCACAAAGACACACAATAGACCATTTAGGCCTGACTTATTGAAACATAAAGGCGTGCATATAGAGAGAATTATTTTTGCTTTTAGCTTTGCTAGCCTTCCCATATGATGCAGTAGTACAGACTTCAATCAGAGATGTTTAAGAATAGCTCTTGCCAGCTGTGGCTGTAATCCTTCAAGGCTTGCACAGCCATGCACATTCCTCAGACAATGCAAACAGAACATTAGTGAGGCATGAAATTTTCCATCTCGAACATCCACAGCACTCTGTTCACAGCAAATCGGCCTGCATGTTGGAGTTAATAGAGGCGTTTTATTTCCAGTATGACTTTAAAAGCCCCACTGTGTGTCTGATGACCCTAATTTAAATCATCTGTCAGATCCCAGAGTCTTCAATCACGCTGAAAATATTATTCCTTTTTTCCCTTGCATTTACAAAATTCAGAACATGGATTTGAGAAGCTATTCGTATCCATTACTCGCAGAGATGAGTGTAAGATGGATACCATTTTACTGTGGAAATGGCAAAGCGTGAAATGACTTTCGTTTAACTGCAGATTACGTTGACAAAATGCAGTCATATAAAATCTGTGTAGGTTTAATTGAAAATGATGTCTGTGTAGACATGGGATTTAGACAGTTCAGTGTATTTTTGCACTTGGGATTGCAGAGCACTCCAACTATATTAGAGGAAATTCATCTTAACAGATGTGCATCTTTTAAATATCAGTTATTATTGTTGCCAGTATGAACAATAACTAAAATGTATTTAGTTTTGAATTACTGCTTATTTATCCAACTGTATTTATTGCCCACCCCCTACAAAAAAAAAAAAAAAAACTTGCACAGATAGCATTGTACTGTACACTGCATTTTATTTTCCAAAAAAAAAAAAAATTAATAAATATTGCAGAAACTTATCATACAGACATACAAATTGATTCCAACATTCAAAATTAAAAAAGCTGACACGCTACAGCTAACACTGGATATTGTAAATCATGGCATAAACCTGCAAGCTGAATAAAAATGTCTAGGAGAACTATGAGGCACCTATCTGAAAGGAGTGTAACAAAGTCCAGCATCTTCACAAATTAAGGAAATTATGATGGTTATTTAAGGTAGTGACCAGTACACTGGGAAATAATGCCATAGCCAAGTTGCGTTCCAATTTGATGCTGGGTCTACTGGTGCTTGAGGCTGCATGAGCATTGCTTTAAATGTGGGCTAAAGGTGTACTTGAATATTCCATTCCCCTGACATTACAGAGAAATTTTTACCTCAGTGGACTCAGGGCATGTAAAAAAAAAAAAAAAAAAAAACAAGGACAAGTCTAGTAGGTTTCTTCAAAGAGGATATACAGATTTCTCCAGGCCAGCCAATTTTCAAATTGCCAAAATGGGCCAAAGTCAGCATATTGCATAGCTGAGTTGATTCTCCTACACGAAATTACAAATGCTGATGCATTAGGCAGAGGTATTAAAAGACTCTCAAGCAATACTGAAACCCAGGCCATGAAAAGCTTGAGTACACCAACATACAAACATATGGAGGCACTGGAGTTGGACACAGTACTAATGTTGGTTCTACAAGACCCAGTCACTCATGGAGATATGCTCGTCAAGCCAAGCCAAAACTACCACCAACAATATATCAAACACTTAAGACTGCACATAAAGCATAACAGTCTAAACAGGAAACCCTGGCACTATGACACACAAGCTTGACTTTGACACTTCTTTGGCTTTTTCTAAAAAGAAAGAAGAGAAACACAAGCACTAATGTTCTGAGGTTAGCATCACCACAAAGATACAACTGTTGGAAAGCTCAGGCCGTCCCCTGATTTTTCCAGACCTACAAATAACGAGAATTTGACAGACACACATCCAATTCTCATCTGAACAAATCATCAAGGCAAGAAGATGGAAAAAACAGAACAACAACCAAAAAAAGCCAGGTTTATCCACAGTGTTTGTCACATCAATTTTCTCTGTTAAGTGCCTTGTTTTTGTCTTCTGCAGGAAAATTCCACAGCATCTCATTAGCTGCATGAATGTGGCTTTCCTTCAAACATTTTCATTCCTTTTTTTAAGTACAAAAATGCAAGACAATCAGCATCCATCATAAAGTTCCTTGACCTGTATTTCAGATATGTCCCAAAAATCATGTCCTATCATGTCAAACATACTCTTCAGCACTTCAGAACTTCAGAGCTCTTCAGAACTTCCTTCCAAAACTCCAAGAACTGGAATTTGTTTGTATTAGCATGGATGTCTTTCCAACACCTGGCGCTTTTCTTCTGTGGCACTATTTGTTTTTGGTTAGCTTAATTCAGGTGGGGCAGAATGGACAGACACAGAAGGACATAAAGTGCAAAGCCATTGTTCTGCATCCCTCACTGCTTCATTTGAGTAGTTGTACTGATATCTTGTGCCTTCCGTTTGCCCTTGCCTTCTCCAGATCCTTCACATAACTGTGCAGCTCTTGGCCTTATCTTTACGCATGTCCGAGGTTACTGACTCCAGATAGGGTCTACTGGGCATGTGCGAGGTCCTCTTGGTGGCTCTGGACGACTTCTGGCGTTTCACGTTCTTGTTGTTTTTGTTGACACAGGCTAAGGTGGCAACATGGAAAATGTCCCTCACGCTGTTCTCTGACTGCAGCGCAGAACACTCAATGTAGGGAGCCGAGATTTGCTTGGCCATGTTTGATCCCTGCATGATGACATAAGAGAGCTTAAATTGCTGGAAGTCATTTTTCTCTCAGTTCTTACTATCCCCTTAGAACAAATGATTAAGGATGAATATTTAAGAACTACTCACCTGATCATATGATACGGGTGTTTGCCTGTGATTTGAAAGTTCCACCAAGGTGCTGAGATCTGTGCGCAGGTCCGACTTGCACCCCACTAACAGCATCTTGGTATTGGGGCAAAATTCTTGGATCTCTCCTTTCCACTAGAAAAAAAAAACACAATTATTTAAAACCATTCTTAAGCTGATGTAATGAATAGAGAGGTAGCCATTGTTATATGACAATACCATAAATGTCCTAAACATTCCTGGGCAAAAAACAACTGGTCAGGTTTCGATTTCAGTGGGTCAAAATTAAATCCCAAATATACAACCAACTACAAACTCTAATCTTGTTGTTAACCCATCTGGAAAACCTTGAGTACAAAAGCAGAATGCATGTATATGATTTAACCACTTAAATTGAACACCTCTTATAGCAGTCAGTGTGCTGTATCATGCAGTGCATCTCTGCTCTATTAGATTCTGTCACCATGTTTTCTGCCATTTTATACCACAGCACTATTAAATTCCCAGCTCTGATTGGTCAGAAGAGGTTAATTAATTTTCTATCCCAGCAGCTCTGACAGAAGTTTAGACCGTAATTCAAGTGATCTCATTCTAATACACTATCGTTTCTATAGTAAAAACGCATTCACAGGGTTTTAAAAGTGGACAAACTTCCTAATTTATCTCAGATAATAAATGAGTTATAAACAGTTGTTTAACCAAGACAATTGCATAATCATTGATATGATAAAGTAAGGAGACGCTTATGTAACATTTATGGAAGGAGCCTCCATTGTCAGTGCTTTGTAACAGTCTGTAAGTTTTCCTCCATAGAAAGTCTTCAGAACAGAGGACTTCGTAACATGACAACTGTTTTTGTTTTTGTTTTTGTTTGTTTTTTTTGGGGTTTTTTTTTTGTCTTATTAAATTCGAGAGAAAAAAAGGGAGGCTTGTGAGGAAACAACTGTTTGGAAGTTATAACAGGAAGAACCTTTTTTCATGGATGTTTCACATGTAGCTATTAATGGTTAAAAAGCAAAAAGTGTCATTTGTTAATAAAGTAAAAAAGGGACATGGTGGCAAATTGCTTAGTTTAAGAGGAATAAAGCACTTAGGGATATGCTGTTGTAGGCAAATAATCAACTTTGCATTGGGCTATGTCACTGCATGCTCCATCGTGTTTTATTTCTAATGTGTAGCACACAGAGAGGTGTCCGTGACAGCACAGGTCATAGGTCACAGGGCACTTGACCTCACAAAGACTCCATATCTCTCATACCAAAACGTACAAACACGTTAACCCATCATTCTTTGTCCTCCAGTGAGCAAGCAGGAATCAAAGCAAAGCAACCAGACCTCCCACACATTCTCTTTATGCTTTGTATGACCTTTTATTTGACCCTCTGAAGTCTAGACTCTGCCATAAACCACTTGACCCAGTAAAACAAAAACAATCCAGATGACAGGCTGCGTGAACACGCCTTTCACCATCAGTTCCTGCTTCACAGGAATGGAGTAAACCGCAAATTAAAGCTATATTCATTACAGACCTTCTTTAGCACGCTGTCCAGGGTTTCTGGTCTGCTGATGTCAAAACAGATGAGGACTGCATCCGAGTCAGGGTAGGACAGTGGACGCACGTTGTCGTAGTATGGTGACCCTGTAAAAACAAAGGTTAAACACACAGCTTAATTAACGCTATGCTTTACAGGCCAGTCCTTTTCATATTGATATCTATGGTCATTTATGCATTGACATTTGCAACAGAATTGATTTCTTTAGCCCTCTTGAGGACATGCCTTTAAAGTTACTGAGAATTAATTATTATCTATTTCGCATCTCATATTCCTAGTCACAGAAACACATTCTCACAGTTCAATCAAGGATCCGACCAGAGTAAACCTTATGAAATGTAGGTTGTTTTAGACTTTGTTGTGAGAAAATACAGCAATACAACTGGGAACGCCAGATCTTTCTTATTTTGTGGTAAGCCATTTGACGTTATTGAGGTTTACCACATAACAGTGAAGATGTCCAGACATGGATTTTTAGCAACAATTTATGCAGCAAAATGGCCATATAGGATTCCTTTGGGTTGAGTTCTGGAGAGTTTTGTTTTTTTTCTCCCAGTGCAAAATGAAGGATTTTTTGAGTTTAGTAAATTTGGGTCATCATGACAAGGCTCTTTAAGGAGGAAATGATGTGGAGTAGGCTTAACCCTTAATCAGGTATGTTACTTTTTAGCTCTGTTGGACTTAAGTAACACATGTCAAAAAAAAAAAATAGATATGTTGAGTAAGTTGTATCTCTCGTAAGTTGTATAAAATATCTTTTAAAAAAAAAAAGGCAAAATAATAATTTTTAAATGTTATAATTACTGAAGAAAATGAACCAAATGATGAGTTTCTGTCTTCCTCCCTTTTTTATAACATGCCATACATATATTGCAGTTTATTTATTTATTTATTTATTTATTTTCAATTAAAGTTTGCAATTAAAGTTTGCACCCTATCAAGTGAACTGCAACTAAGTATCAGTCCTCAATCCTAAGACCCTTAAGAGTAACAATAAAAATGTATTTTCCTTGCATTTTTAAAAATGAAGGAGCAGCCAAAGTATATTACAATGGTTTTTGAAAGTATTTAACAAATAAACGGATAGATACACACAAACAAACACATAACAAAGAGATGAGAAACAAACAACTGTATTCTTGTTTGTCAAAAAAAGGGAAGCTCTGTATCGGCACATAAGGAATAGCAATCAAAACAAGGGCACAAAATGTCATTTCCATAATTTGTTGCTTTTCAGGCTCATAAATTCAAACCACGGACATGCAAAGAACACCACTGTCACCGTTCAATTTCCTGAGACAGTCCACAAATTCTCCAGTCTCGGAAGCGCCTGCACTTTGTGGTTTTCTAGGTCACAATTAAGACTGGCAAGAGACTCTGTTTGCCTGATGTCTGGAAACTCAGGGTCTGAAAGTAGGAATGATGTTCCAGTGCCAGGAATCTGAGGAATTTGTCTTTTTTATTCACTTAGATGGAAGAGGCTTTGTTGACCCCAAACTTTGAAACACAAAGAAAGGAGTCATGTCCTCCTGCCCATGCACCTCACACAAACAAACATTCTTTTGAGAGCAAGAAGGCGTTTGGGTGCTTAATCACTTCTGTCAGAAGCACAAAGAAACGTTAAGTTATACAAACTCTGCACTCGAGATACAATGCTCAACAATATACGGCTCTGAAAAGGACAACTTGAGTTTCACCAGATCATACATAAATGCTTCATTTTCTAAGAGCTTCCTACCATGCATATTCAAGTATGTGGTAATATTCAGGAAACAAAACCCTCTGTGAAATTCCTGCCATTTTGCTGTTATTTTCCTTCACTAAAGCCTTGCTAAAAAATACCTTGGGGAAAAATAACTTATATGAGTACAATGTATTTCTTTTCTTTAACTCAGCCACTCTAATGTATTCATAACGCAAGCCAATGTATCCAAAAACAACAGATATATTTGTCTTGGATCAGACACCAAGTGGAAACAATATGTAGCTGACTTTGAATCTCTCCCCTTGAATCATTTTATGCTACATCAGCTGCTTTCCTTAGTCTACTCTGTACACTAAAACAAGATGGCTGTCACCTAAAGCTATCTATTGGTGTGTAAAGAAAGTGAGCCAGATGTGTTGTAAACACCAGACCACCCACAACTACCTAAAGAACAGATCTGTTTTCTTTCTCAAATGGAAACAATGGCTTCTGGAGAGCATATGTAATGTTTCAACCTAGACTGTCATTCCACAATCACCTCATGTCTCCACAACAAACACAGAACGCATTCCCTCGTTGCTTTCCTGTGGTCAAGTCAAGGCACATCATGACCTTACGTGATTGAAATCACGCCTATCCTGTTCAAGGCAGGAATCCCTGGAACCCTATCCTACTCCACCCCCGTTCCTCTAACCCACAATGCAGTGTCGTCTTTCACTGTGGCTTTCTCAACAATATCCATTCAAGACATTTGGCGCACTCCAGCAGAGTCCCTCAACAAAGTGGGTTAAGTAATAGGAATGTCATTGGAATAGGAAACCCCTCAGGAGAGTGCTCAAAGCTTTGAAAAGAAAATACCAGGGGATGTGAATAGCACTAAAATTAGCCAGCAGCTTGCCCTTTGTTCCAACCTACTTTCAAACTGGTGGATCCTAATTACCGTTTCCAATCTTTCTCCACATACTGCCTTATTAACACCAGTACACAGGGCACTTTCTCTTTTAGAACTCTGAAGCAAAGATTTTTTTTACATGGGTCTCAAAAGCTTTCAGCATGGACTTATAACTCTTCTTTGTAATAAAAAAAAAAGAAAAAAAGAAAAAACTTTCAGCTAATGTGAATGATTCTAATTGAATGATTGACTGTGAATGACCTAAAGGAATGTCTCAACACAGTTTCAGAGCTTTTTCTCATGGACACCAATATAATAAATGGGTGGAGTTTATTCATTTTAAGAAGGATGCAAGGTTGTGTTTATGTGACAGACACTTTTAAGAGGTGGGTTTTACCAATTTGGGGTTGTTCAATCCCAAAATCTTGCCTCCTTAGAGTGATTAAGAACATTCTGTCGTTATGCACTGTCAGGCCTTCCCATTTGATGGTGACCCAGTGGTTCTCCGTCACCATTGGCACAATTGACAGGCAACCTCAGCTCAAACATATATGGCAAAAACTCACGGCATCTCATTGTCTAGGACGTATCCTCATTAAAGCACTAAGCTACTGTCCAGTTTGTTTAGATCAAACACTATTGGTTCTTCTGTGAATCGGTCAAGCGTGTCATCATGTCACCTTGACTTCCTGTTTCAAAAGGAAATATGTCAACATACGGAAACAAATCATGGCTCTCAAGCTGTTTCATGGGGACTTTAAAGAGCCCTCACATTCTCAGTAACAGTAGTGGCTCCACAGGAAGCATCCCAACAGACTGAAGGGACATCCTGTATCACTCTGTGAGTAATTCTTTCTTATCTGCTACAAATGGGGCACAGAATGCTAACTGTGCCATTGTTAAGACTCGGTAGCTACAGTATTGTTATGACTATGAGTAGCTATTCATATTCAGATGCCTGGTGGTCTTAAAACTAATTCATTGAATATGTTCTGTCAGAAAACCAGGTGCTGGCAAAAGAGAGGCACAGTGACTTCACCCCAACAAATTTCCATCAAAGCAAACTGGCCTGTTTATCCTAAAGTGCTGCCCATTTAAGATTTCCTTGGTTTGAGACTGACATGACCTGTGTACATTTCTACTGTGCACACACCATCCATGTTTGTGGCCACTATTCACTTGGCTGCCCCCAGTGTTACCGAAATCAGCTGGGAAATGAGAAGAGTGTCAAGCCCAGGCAGAGTTCTCATGGCCCCTCCTCCAGTCTATAATGGCAGATTTTAGTAGACAGCTGGCGGAGTCAGTCCACAGAGGGAGATCTGCTCTGGAGTGTGATCACCCCCAGATTTCAACCTCCAATGCATGTGTCATTAACTGTAGCTAATTGCGTGATCTATAGGCAGTACAGCCGCAACTCAAACAGTCGGTGGAGTCTCTGAGACCGCAGGCTGAGGGATTTATACACAACCCTTCACATACCTAAGCCAAACAATAAGATGTGTGATTTATGGCTTTGAATGAATGCAAGATCCAGAGCTGTGCATTTTCTCCATTGAAAAGCCAAATTGGTTACACATCTTGTGCTAGTATAAAAGCTGTGTTCATGTGATTCCAACTACGGATTCTGTGCTTGGAGGGGTGGAGATGCTCCCTGCCCTGACGAATTACCACCATCCTACTCTGCTTCACGTGCATTCCGGAGAGCAGTGTCTCTGTGTGCCTTTGCTAAATGAGCTCAGTTCTTCAGGCTAGCTCAGTATCTCGAACGACCCTGAAGAATTCACATTTCACACCTAGCAAGCAAGGTTCTGTTCGTTCATCACGCAAAGTCCTTCACCCTTTTCGGTGACTGCTCACTACATACTACACAGAAAAATGTATTACGTTAATAAGCACAGCGTTGAATTCTGCCTAATTGCTGGAATTCTTTAAGTGCTAATTTTATATTGTTTATTTTAACACTGATGGGTTTAATTCCACATTTAGTAATCTTATAGTCCTAACATCTCCTGAGCTCAGACCTTGAAACTCAGCAGTAAGTGGGAATGTAACGGAGTTCAATGACACATACTGAGAGCTTCTTTAAACATCATGTACAAAAGTCAGAAAGTGATAAGGACAGAATTTTTTTCATCTGGTATGGAAACCTGACTATTATTTCAGGGCAGAAAGCAAGTGCAAAAGATTGCATTCTTACCTGACGTGTCCCACAAACTGAGCTCAATCCTTTGGGAATCGATCTCAAAGCTGGCTGTATAGTTCTCAAATACTGTCGGCACGTAGTTCTACATGGGAATAAACAATTACAAATACATTTATAAATAAAGGCTTATGTTAATTACAATGTAGTAAAATAACATAAAAAATTAAACTTTTTAATCATAGAAAAGTGTGAAGAACATTTCTACAGGGGAAAATAGTTAAAACTAGCACCCTAAAGAGTTCTTTGGTCTATAAAGAGTGGTGAACCCTTTTTTTCTTTCTTTCACAAAAGGTTCCAAATAAAATCCAGTTACAAAAAAGGATCCATTAACCAACCACTTTTTTTTCTAAAAATGTACACCCTCACCCTATACTTTCCTTGTAGCTGGAGTGGTACAATGAACAGTGCACGTACCTTTATACCTTTAATACCAAGGAAAGTGCATGTGATATAACTAGCCTTTAACTAGCTTCTTGAGTAGTGGTTCTTAAGGACCAATTATTCTGTACCTTAGATTATGCTATATTTAAAAGTATTAACATAATAAATACATACTAAATGTACAAAACATGCCCTCTTGACGGAACCACTTCACAAGGAAAAGTAGGGTTTGCTATCTTTTATTTCTGAGAGTGTACTGTGACAAGGACAAATGGGACAACTTTGTCTCCACAGATTCCACTCCACTCTAACACCTTTCTAAAAAGCAGAACCACAATGCAGAAGATGGGAGCTAAAAATAATCATGCAGAAGATCATTACCTCTGGAAAGCAGTCTTTGGCGAAGACATGGAGCAGTGCGGTTTTGCCACACTGACTGTCCCCAATCACGACTATCTTACACTTCACACTCTGACTGGCGTCCATTCCAGACATAAGGCTCGAGTTACTGTCCTTCATGGATCTAAGCAATAGTCCTAAAAGATATCGAGGGCAGAGTGAACTCCAGAGAAAAGAGCAGCATCCCCCAATCACTTGATCCTGTTTTTAGAAGCCTCACTTGCTCAGCATTACTCCTGTGCTGCAGCCTGTTCAGCTCTCCTCATGCCATGTGAAAGCAATGAGCAGCCGCTTGCCTAATGTGTGCGCGCACACACACACATACACACACACACACACACACACACACACAGCCGGCCCCCTTTTTCTCCCTTTCACTACCGCAAATTGCCTGTTTATACACAAGCACAGAAAGAGCGCCCTCGATTGCCAACAATCATTTCCAGCACCCTTTTTATGGGAACCTGAGTGCTTGAAAAGAAACTGATGAGGAAAATTACCTTCTTTTGTAATCTCTAGCAAAAAGGGTAATTTTAGTGTGCCTGTCTGGCTATAGCTTCAGGAATTTCCTTGGAAATAAATTTCAGGGAAAGCAAGAAGGGAAAATCCAAAATAAAAATGAAGCATGTTTTCAGATGATGCATTATAACAGAATAGCAGCATCACTTCTAAAGCATTTCTTTCCAAAATTCATTCATTCATTCATCTTCGGGAAGAACTTTATCCTGATCAGGGTTGCGGTGGACCCAGAACCAATCCTGGGAACACTGGATGCACCCTGGATGGGAAGCCAGTCCATCATAGGGAACCAAACATACACATTCATACTCTCATTTATGCCTCGGGTAATTTACTGCAGCCAATGGTACAATACATGGAATCGCTAACTCATCAGTGATATTCATATTTTTTAGCACCATGTGCCTCAGAATAATGTTGTAGTATGCAAAAATTCTGAAACCACTCATGGGAGCAGGTCAAAGGGTTTATTACACAGTGGTGAACTAAAGCTGTTGCTATACACCCTAAATGGGACAACAGTCTCTCACTGGGTATCATACACACACACACAAACTCGTACATTCACACATCTAGGCACAATTTAGATTTGCCACTCCACATACTGTCATTTTTTAGGAGCTGGGAGGAAACTGGATAACCCAGAGGAAACCCACACGGACACAGTGAGAACAGGCAAAATTCCACACTTACAGTAACCCGAGCTCAGACAAACCCTGGAGCTGTGAGGCGGCATCTCTACCCACTGCATCACCGTGCCACCATAAGCATTTATCTTTATCTAATTTACAAAAAAGCCTTATGCATCCTCAGCCATGGCCTCATCACAGAGTGCTGGATTACTTTTATTAGGTTTACCACCAGTGTTTATCCAGAGAGAGATTACTATTCGCTAAATCAGTTTAGCTTCCTAAATGTTTAATCAATTATGCAGACTAAATATTCTGATGCTACTTGGTATTGCAGACTCATCAGAGCTTGCTGGTTCAAAATTTTCTCCAAAAATTAATTATGTATAATAGAATATTACAGAAATTCTGAAACTACTCATGGGAACAAGTAATTACACAGTAACGATCTAAAATTTGCGGTTATTCTGATAAGGACTTCCAAAAGTGAAATAACCAGAAAGCTCCGCTAGCTGGTTGATATGAACATTATACTAACTTCAGTCAGAATTTTCCAGAAAATCTTGGACTGGCTAGCTGATTTCTTGCACCCAGTGTTCCCAGAATAGGCTCCGGATCCACCACCTCCCTGATCAGGATAAATCAGTTACTGAAGATGGATGAACATAAATTGAATGCTTTGTTTCCAGCTATGAAGGAAGTAGGCCTCCGTCACCAACTAAAATCACAATTAAACCTTTGGTTATCAACCCACATACTGTAGCTACACTGATCTTGACATTTATTTGAATGACAGTGACAGTAGGATGAGACAAGTTCATTAGCTTTGCCTTGTGGCTCTTCTACGTAGGGAGTCACATAATGAGAAAGTGGCTCATTGCCTGGTATCAGTTAGTTCAGTTCAGTTACAGCCTTAGCTGTTACATACTTACTGCCATTGTCTTTCCACTACAGTACAAAACCTGCCGTTAACACTGACTACTGATTTTAATGATAAAGCAGCGGTCACCTGGAACGCAGAGCACAGGATAATTAATGTTTGTGCCCTAACCCGATCAAAGGCTCCCAGACCCACAACTTAATAACGGACACAGAAGAAGAACAGGGAATTGATTTGCCAGCAAAACATCTCATGGATCACATTGATTTGTTTTGCTTGAATGGTGGCTCTACTCAATAATGGTTAGCAGAACAGCCAAATAGAGTAACAGGATAACAGACCCTTGAAGTGGTACCCATCCCCCTAAAGCAGTTCAGAACGCTGTCTGATTGCTCCTCTGTCCTTCCTCAGGACAAAACCACAATATATATGATGTTGCTTCCCTTTGTGTCTAATTTTGAAGAATTATTCAAAAGAAACAAAATAAAGATTCTGGAAATTTTTTGAGAATATTTGTTGCACTTAAAAATAAAAATACAAACCATAAAAATAGGCTAATAAATATAAATATTAAGTAATAACAGGATATTCTTCATCTACATTTCTAAAAATATCTACTATAGATTGTAATCCCATGTACATTTTTTTTTTTTGGACAGAATATCTGCCTTACTGTTAACAGTACAAGTTTTTACAAAATGAGTAGGGGATGTCCTAAGTCTTGCTTAAAATCACCTCAATGAGAAGTAAATACTAAATTATGTTAAATGTTGATGAATAAACTCTATATATAAAATGCCAAATGTAGAACACATTTGTCCTGTCAAACTTTAAGGAGTCCCCAAAGCACCAATGACGTTGTAACAAGACACACACACACACACACACACACACACACACGTGCACACCAAGATGTCCTTCCTGCCAGTGAGAGCAGATGGACATTTGAATGAAAGATGGAAGCTGCACAAAAGAAGGGATGAAAAGCCAGATGGGGTTGAAAAAGAAGTAAAGAATGGTCTAGTTAAGAAACAGATGATTCTGAGGAAGGCAGGTGGGAAAATGGCATCAATGGAATATGAATCAGCATTTACTATTTTTAAGGACCAGTCATTCCCTAAGTGACCCGGCAGACTAACCCAGACTCTCCATTATGTTGAAATATTTCACTGAGGAACATCACACCGTCCCATGGAATGCCTCAGCCTGGCTAAATATGGAGGTAGAGGGAGATTATGACGTGAGACTCTGGCAGATATAACTAGGGAGTTGTAGGACTTTGTCCCTGGCATGATGTCTCTGTGGATTCCAACAGCTATTCGTCATCTGTAAGGAGAAATATCCCTGAAATCCCATCCTCTGACTCACTTTTCCTGGAAAGCACCACCACTCCGAGAATTCTACATCTGTACGCCATTATTCATAGAGAAGAATTTATTGTAAATATTTTCAAAAAGTAAGATATCCCAATATGCAAGTGCAAATTGTATATAAAATGTTAGTGTTAGAGTAAATCTACATCGTGATCTTGCCAGAGAGAGAACATGGAGTAGTTTGGCAGTGTTCAAGCGGTTTGCCATGCTTCACAGATGGGAATTTCCTGTGCCCAGGGATGTAACTATGGCGACAGTCTGTTTTTGTTTTGGCCTTAAAAAGAAGAAGACAAAAAAAAATTTTAAACCCCACAAGTTGCTCAGAATGCCTTAGAGGCTTTACATAGTTTTTGAACCATCCGCCACCTTGGATAAAAGCAGAACGAATACTGTTTTGAACGTTTTAAAATACAAGCAAGACTATGAGCTCTCTGTTCCCTGAAGACCCACCCAGACAATAACTGACATTGCTCCGAGCTGAAAACACCTCCACAATGAGAAGAAAAAAAAAACACGTGCACTAAACCAAACCATTGCTATCAAGTACTGAGTATATTGACATCATTTGACATCATGTGTGTCTCAAATGTAAGTAATTTCTGATTATGAAAATTTCATGAGTTTCAGCAAAAATCAATGTGAGAGAAGACTACTGACAGATCAACTCTGAGATTCACAAGGATTGAAATAATTGATATGTCTAAATTATAAACTAGGCATTATTGTTCTGCCAATTTTAAGAGAACATTCATTTTAATTCTGAGTATTCAGATTATTAAAGTGGTTGAAAAAAACCCAGTCGATATTCACAGACGTGAATGTGGAGAGAATTTTCTCCCAAATGTTTTTGAACAAAGAATTTCTGGACTGGATTTGCTGAAGATCAACAATACCATAAACAAGATTAAACACTGAAACTTTGTTAAGAAGAAGTGGGCGAGCCAGATGGATGGATAGAATAATGGCTGCCCACTCAGTGTTCTGTATAACACCTGGGATCCCAAGTACCCAATTGGTGATGATTTTCTTTAGCCTCTTGCTCCCAATACTGAGTGACAGGCTGGAGAGTTGCACTACAAATTTACATCAGTCACATGAGTAATAATATTTGTTATTATTTTCTTAGCTTTTGGGGGGGAGTAACTATCTAATCCAATGGTGTCCAGTCTTATCAGGAAATGGCTGGTGTGGGTGCAGGCAGGTTGGAATGAAAACCAAGCAGAAGCCACACCTGAGTCTATTGAAAGCCAAGATCAACTGATTAAACAGATAAAATCAGATGTGGCTCCTGTTTGATTGGAATGAAAACCTGCACTCACACTGGCCCTTTGTAGATAAGATTGGGCACCCCTGGTTTAAATAGTGGTGGAAACAATGTATAGCTTTGATAATTTTTTTATCCATATACATGGATGTGACTCACCAGTTCAGCAGTCTCTACCAGGAAGTTGTACCAGATTGTGATAGACCTTTAGTGGGAAATAAATTAGGCTCATTTTCTTTCCGTTCAATGGCTCAAACAACATTTTGTCTTGTAATCTGATTAGACCACCTGATGGTACTTGATGGATCACTGGAGAAGCGTTAGGTTAAGCACAGTGTAGAACTACTGTTCTGCAAAACTGCAGTAACTGCCAGTTGTTCCTGTTGCACTGATTTACTGAGACCAAACATTATTACTGAACTGCTTATTTAAGCAATACATCACATGCAGGAGTTTATCATGAATAATGACCTTGAGTGTTCTATTGCTTTTATACAACAGTTTACAAAGTGAAGAAATGTTTAATATCAACAGTTTCTTCTGCTACATACGAAGTAGTTCCACCACAACTGTCTTTGTTGCTATGCAACAAAATCACAATATTGCTATTTGGTGAATAGATTGATATTTTGTTAGCCTGTAAACTGTAAAACTTATAAAAGATTATATTCTCTGAACACTGCATCATTTTACTTAAACATTGTTCTAAACTCTGCGGAGTGTCTTCACTCGGTCTTCGGCTTAAAATTGAAGCAATGTTTCTCATAGTATCGGAGAGAAATTTCTCCAACACACTGATGATTTGGTATTGCTTTTGTCCATCATCTAGCAGCAGGAATAATTTAATGTTTAATACCACAGAAGGTGTTAAATGACAAAACGTTTTTTGACCTCAATCGTTGCTGTAGTTTGCTCATCATGGTACAAAATATTAACTGTAGGTTATAACAGTACTCAATGCTGACAGATACAGTCTACTACTACTACTACTACTACTACTACTAATAATAATAATAATAATAATAATAATAATAATAATAAATGTATGCCATATATTGTCATTCCTAATAAATCCACTTTTCAATTTCTGTATTTTTTATAGCCATTGTTCTTAAAGTGGGATCCCAAGGGATCTATGAAGCATAGCCAGGGGTTCCTTGATTTTTTTTAATTGGTTAAAATCACAACCTACCATGTTGCAGTTATTCTTGAGTTATTATAGTTATGAATTGAGATTGGTGTTACTTAGCAGCCTGTGTACAGCAGAATGATACAGATTTGGTGGTGGGGGACAACAAATCTGTATCTTTCCATGTTTTACCCTATCGGATTGTGTGGTTGAAACTAACTATTGTATACTAAACAAGAGAACATGTTGTATGGTGGACACGACTGTGTTATATTTCTCTTAGCATCCTCTAACTTGACAGTCAGTTTAGAAATGATCTCACTCTCAGCCAGCTGCCTGCAGTGTATATTTAGCATAGCGACGGATTACCGAGCTGTGTTCCTTCTCCCTGAAAACAATGAGCGTCACCCATGTTTGTTTGAAGGTCACATATGTTGTGAGGCAACAAAACCATAGATGACGCCTGTTGTATGAAGGCTGCCATAAAACACAGGAAAGAAATAAGGGCTTACGTGTGTCAATGTGGCAGGAGAGAAATAATTACAGTTTAATCCATTTGTGGAAAAGGAAAGGAGTAGAGCTGCAAAGATCTTTCCCTACACTGTGGTACGTGGGCTTGTAAATGCCACAGGCTCATTATAATGCTGGGAAAACTTCACCTCGAGGCTGTGATCTGGAAAGCGTGTCAATGGGAATGACATTTATTGCACAAGTGAAAATGATGTACATGTTGATTGCTAGAAAAGCATTGCTCTGAGTTTGTGTGGTCAGTGGGGTCCAGCAGAATATTTTTTTTAAAAAGTTTGTGTGGGTTTAGACAAGGACTGTAGTCCAACTGTAGTTTTCATCAGCACACACCTGTCATACTGTTATTTGAGACACAGATGGTGTGACCACATAATGTATGTGAATGTGAAATCACTATGCCAACTCCTGGGATGTTAGATCATACATTCCCAGAATGGCAGCGTGTATGAGTCATGTGGCATCAAGTCTGATTTCAGGATTCATCAGAAATAGTTCACATAGACAGACCTGTCAATATGGAAGCAAAATGTTATTTTACTTTATTAATATAAATAGATAGATTGATGGAATTTGGAGTAAATATGAACGATTTGATTAAATGAGATTATTATTATGATGTTTTATCATACAAGCTGGTAAGCATGAACAAATTCTATATAAATATTTAAATGACGAGAAAGGTTAAATCTCTGGCACTGCTGAAATATCTGGCAATATTACTGGAAGACAACCAACCATTTGTCCCCCAAAAATCTGTCAAGGAACAAGATTCTGTCCATGTAATTACTAACAATCACCAACCAACATGCCATTTTCAGAAGGCCAAACACGAAGTCATACTATTTTTCTCCATCCATCTGGTGCCAAAGGTGCAGGATGAGTTGTGATTTCCTCCTCCTCCTGCTAGCTGTACGATAATCACATGCATTCTGATGCGGTCTGTTCGCACAGGGCTACAATTACCCCCTGCCTCTAGACAGCACTTAGAGCTGACAGCACGAGCACACCAAATGGCCGCCGCAGCCACAGCAATGCATTACACACTCTGCACTGTTAAGTCAAAATAATGGGAGCATTTACTGGGTTGTTATGTCTGGAAGTCATACATACATTTTTTTTTTTGTTCAAAAATGTTAACTGCTGCTAACAAAAAAGTGGAACAATGGAGAAAAAATGTATGTGGCAAAGGTTTAGGTTTAACCTTTTCACACAACTTTTTAAAAAGAAAGGCGCATTATTATATTATCTTGGGGGTACAATGTTTTGTTGTCTTGGTCATGGCCTCCATAGTGGAATACAAAGTCAAACAAATATTTCATTGGCACTCCACTTGATTACCCAAAAGGGCAAAAAATGAGACAGATCTGCATGTTACATCGCTTGACCATTCCCTTGATGCATTCCGTTTCTTTCCAAAGCCATCTGGGCAACGATCCAACTAATCCACATTTGCTGCTGAGCTCTTGGTCCAGTGTTGTCCAAAGAAAACCTCGATTATCCTGAGACTTTTTTTTATATAATAATAATAATAATAATACATAACACTTGTATAGCGCTTTTCAAGATACTCAAAGACGCTTATATATAGCGTGTAGTAGTTTTCCTATGCCGTTTAAAATAGTGGAGATAGAAATGTCAGCACTGCCAGCCACTATGACCAACCTCTAGGAACAACCTCAGCTACATCACTCAAGTCCATAGCTGGTCTCAACTAGAGATGGGTGAGGAATTGATTTTTGTTTTGCTTTTTGTTTTGTTTTGTCTTAAATAATCCTGCTTGTATCGTTATTACCTTTGTTTGTATCTGCCTGCAGTGTTTTCTGCTGAATTTAGTTGGTTTTATTTCCTAAATAAACTAGAAGCCTAATTTAAACTTGCCACTCTGACCAGGCAGTTACTAATGATGAATGAATGAATGAATGAATGAATGAATGAATGAATGAACGAACGAATGAATGAATGCTGTATGTTCGTGTTAATGATCATGGTCGTTGTTTGGCCCACAAGCTTCCTATCTGACCATGGATCCCTACAGGATCCCAGTCCCTATGCACACCTTTATTCTCAACCAGATATCCTTTGAATCTGTCTAGCAAGCTTTATAAGTTAGAAAAAAAAGAACAATTTATCTGTTCATTCCAAATAATGTATTTGTTTTGGTTGCATTGTTAATGCCTTTGTATTGGCTACGTAGTTGAGGTGATGTGAAGCCTCATCAGTAAAACTGATCTCTAATCTCTACTGAGCACTGGAGCAGATGTGTGATTGAATTATTATGAATTATTGGAGCATCTCTCAGGAAATAAATAAGAAAACAGACCATGCATACAATAATTTGGTGGTAAACTCAGATCACAGGTTACCTCAGCATACAAATTTCAATCATATGCAATGGAATTAAGTAAATTCAAAGGAGGATACTGTATTCCCTTGGTGATCAAGATTTATATGAAGCATTTACCAGAACATCTCTTTTTTTCTCATTTTTCTGCGTCATACAATGTTCAGGCAGATAACAGCTCGGTCCAACATCGACCTAGCAAAATTATTCCTATCTAAGGGCAAGCAGGAGGTAATACAGTCAAGGGATTCCACTCTTGCAAAAGCACCTTGACATATATTACCAATTTTTTTTTATAACAAGGCATTCCTCAGAGCTATTAGAGACCTCTGTGTAAGACCTCATTCCACCACGGAAAGGCACTGACATTCACTACATACCACTTGCTCATTTTTTTCTCCACACATATGTTTCTATTTATCTTGACCATAACCTGTAGACCATGTCAGGGGAATAATACTGCAACACAGAATACCACAGACCATAGCAAAAGACACTGACGCAGATGTTCATGGGCAACATATTTCCATAACAGATGCTTTTACTCAGTATATAAAGTGATGCTAACTGAAACAATCAAGACTAATATAGTTTTTCTGTTACTTATTATTTCTATTATTTGAAAATACTGTTTTTTCAAAAACAGTTGAGTGGAATGAAGAGGATTTCCTCCCAAAATGGCAGAATGGTCATGTTCATTGCACCAATAAACCATTTCTAGGGTAAAAGTACTTTAAGGATTATAGCCTTACTTGCTTTCACAGCTTTATATACAGTATATATACATATCCATATTTATATTTTCTCTCTCTATTTCCCTTCGTTTCAATCCATGTTATACCTGAGTTGTAGGTTTGGAGGTCCTTCAAGAATGTGTAGTCTCAACTGATGTGTAGATTCAAGCATCAGTACAGTTTCTTTTTTTTTTTTTTTTTTTTCCTTTTTTTTTTTTTTTTTGGACCCTATCAATAAAAACCACAGATGGTGTGATGGTTTTCTTGGAGTAAGAAGTAGTTCAGGAATTGTTAGCATGACTCCATTCAAGGGTTTCCTCTCTCTTTTTTCCCCTTTGCAGAGGATAGTAATCCTTCGCTCTGAGACACATAGTGCCAGAGGCTCTTTGTTCATGTTCATTGGGTTGCAGACAGAACTGAGATGATATTTCAAACCGGTGAAGGTAGGTGGCCTTTCATCATCTTAAAGAGGGGAACAGATGCAGACTTGGGGGAGGGGAGAGAGAAATGAAGTGCAATTTTTCAAAAGTTATTGTATCACAGATTTAAAATTATGGTCTGAGGTACAGTATATTTCATTCACAATGTTAAAGCTAATAACATAGTACATATGATAGTAATCATATTCATCATACACACATGATGTGCATAACACATGATCTCATTTTGACTGGTCTCTAAGCAGAAGTTAAATCTTTTTAAGTTATGCAGAGTCTTTGACGCACCCCGAGAATGAGCTGCAGATAAAACAGCAGGATAATGAAGAACCAGGTGGGCTCACCTGGGCATCCGCTTTAATTGGCTCTTTGCTGTGGGGAGATTTTGACTCTGGAGAGACACCATCTCCTAGGGAGACCGACACCATCCCATAATTATTCATTGGGCGTGGAGTCACAGATGCTGCTGTGTCTAATGGTCTGACACTGCAAAAAAATAAATAAATAAGTCAGCTATTTATACCAAATGCTCCAATAATGAAAAAGATTAATAGTTTATATATCATAATTATAATGCTGTATCATTTCATAATTAGTTTATGCATCATAGTAGTGTGAACAAATAAGAACATTTTTTCTAGGACTGATACTTTTTGAGCGAATACTGTATATTCCTAAAGAAGCAGTGGCACGCACAGTGTTTTCCAAAGACGTGAAACTTTATATTAATAAATGAAAATCATATGCAGATTTGCTAATGCCATGTTTCAAAGAGACCTTTGTATTGACATTGGACTTGGCTAAGTAATGGCTCACTCACTCCCCTGCCGTTTATGATAGATGTGCCAATTAACTAGCAGAACAAAGAGACAAAGCTTTTCAGATATGTCGCCTCATTTGTTCTGTCGCCTTTACACGAGTCGTTCATTAAATTCTAATTAAAACAAGTGACAATTAGGCCGTCTGGACATGACAAAGTAGTTGAATGTCACCTCACTGCTATATTATGCTCTGTGTGGAGCTTGAAAAATTGCAAATAACAGACTGGAACATTGACAATGACTGAGCAAGAAACCACAAAATAAAAATAGATGCAGATGTAAATTTTAAAATATGCATACTAGCTGACATAGAAGGATTTAATAATGACAGGAGATAGATAACAGGTTGGGATTTAGTGTGAGTGAACTGCAAAATTATTATTCATATCAAAATTAACATATGTACACAAGCTTCAGAGTCAGACTGCACGGTGCATTAACAAGTTCTCCCTCAAACTTGTTGACCGCCCCGGGCGACAGGAAATAAGACATTACTCAAACTGTCATGTCATAATTAAATGTCAAGTCTCCCAGAGGGACCTCCCACATGTGAAATAACACATGACCTAAACTCTAGCATGGATGGCTCTTTCCAAACTCCATTCAATGATTGATAGGCTGAAGGATGTCGCTAATGTTCCACAAAGCACAACAAAACCATGTTAAGGCAAATTCCAAGCCGACTCGGAATCGGTTATGCTTAGTCCTACTGAAATGGGCCAGAGATACAGTCAGGTCCATAAGTATTTGGACAGTGGCACAATTTTCCTAATTTTGCCTCTGTACACCACCACAATGGATTTGAAATAAAGCAATCAAGATGTGATTGAAGTGTAGACTTTCAGCTTTAATATAAGGGGTTTAACAAAAATATTGCATTAATCATTTAGGAATTACAGCCATTTTTCACAGGCTCAAAAGTAATTGGACAATTGACTGATAAGCATTTTTATGGCTAGATGCGGCCTGTTTCCTCATTATTTCATAGCAAATTAAGGAGATAAAAGGTCTGGAGTTGATTCTAAGTGTTGAATTTGCATTTCGTAGCTGTACATGGGGACTCTCACTATGCAGTCCCAAGACTGTGGGGTGTTGATGCAAGTGAAGTAGGCCATCATTAGGCTGAAAAAACAAAACAGACCTATCAGAGAGATAGCAGAAACTTTAGGAGTGGGCAAATCAACAATTTGGTACATTCCTAAAAAGAAGGAATGCACTGGTGATTTCAGCAACACCAAAAGGCCTGGAAGACCATGGAAGACACCTAAGGACCAAGTGGATGATCACAGAATTCTTTCCTTGTTGAATAAAAACCCTTTCACAACATCTAGCCAAGTCAAGAATACTCTGGAGAAGGTAGACGTATCATTGTCAAAGTTTACAATCAAGAGGTGTCTTCATGAATGTAAATACAGACAGTTTAGCTCATGATGCAAACCACTTGTAACAATCAAGAACAGAAAAGCCAGATTAAACTTTACTTTAAAAAAAAAATCTTAAAAAAAGGCCAGTTTTGACCAGTTCTGATGCAATTAACTGATCTCTATTAACTTGTACCAGAATGATGGAAAAAGAAGAATATGGCGAAGGAAAGGAAGGGCTCATGATCCAAAGTATACCACATCATCTGTCAAAAATGTGGAGGTAGTGTTATGGCATGGGCATGTATGGCTGCCAATGGAACTGGCTCACTGGTGTTTATTGATGATGTGACTGCTGAAAAAAGTAGCAAGATGGATTCTGAAGTGTATGACACAAACACACAAAACGTACCGTGAAAGCAACCCAAGAGCTTGGAAAGAGAATTCGTAAATGGACGAGTCAGTCACCTGACATCAACCCAATAGCAACTGAAGGTGGCTGCCGTAAAGTCTTGGCAAAGCATCTCAATGGAGGAAACTCAGCATTTGATGATGTCCATTGGTTCCAGACTTCAGGCAGTCAAAGGATTTGCATCCAATTATTAAAAATAATCTTAATATTTATGATTATGGTAATTTGTCTTATTACCATTTGAGCCTGTGAAAATGAAGGGACTCCAAAAAGGCTGTAATTCCTAAACAGTTAATGCAATATTTTTGTTAAACACCTTGAATTAAAGCTGAAAGTCTGCACTTCAGTCACACCTTGCTTGCACATTGCTTCATTTCAAATCCACTGTGGTGGTATACAGAGGCAAAATTACAAAAATTGTGTCACTGTTCAAATACTTATGGACCTGACTGTAATTTTAGCAGAAGGGATGCTAATTCTTGTATCCAGGCAACCAGCCAGGAATCTCATGCAAGAAAGACATGATTACAGAAGCCCAGAAAGAAAAGAAGTTGAATCTTTTATAAGGGGAAACCTAGAGAGCATGGGAATAATGCAATATATTTGCAAATTGAAATATATGCATGTGTTCATAGTTTGTAAAACATATTTCAGAAAATAACACTCTACTAAAATGTCTAAGCAGTCATGTGAATGTGTATTGTATTCAAGGATTAAATTTAAGAAAGTGGGCACAGGGGAGTGGAGCTCCTGCACCATTTGGTTCATGTAAAGAGCAAGCTGAGCTGAACTCTGCTATTATATTTGGATGGAATATTGAATAATGGGGATCATAAAGGTGCTGTAATAATGTTTCACACTATTATTAGCGAAATGCTTTCATTTGTTCAGATGTGTTTATTATGCAAGTTTTTAATCCTTAAACTGTATCATGTGTTTTTGTTAGACAATAGTGATATGATTTTGATGCTAAAATAAAAGACCTAAGGTCAGGACACCCAATTCTACTAAATTAAATTAAGATCCCAGGACAGAGTCAAATAAGAAACGAAGCGGAGTTACTCTTACCTCTACAAAGTTGATTAATTTTCCTATAACAACACATCAAGTATTGTTTTATTCCTCTTCCCACAGCAATTTACCAGCAATTACAATTTTTATGCTCCATCATTTTATTGAGGAAGATGGAGTAAGTTAACAAACACAAGATACAATTTTATACAATCAGAATATACACTGATTGATTTGAATTATAGCTGACACTACTGTCAGAGCTCCTCTTATAGAAAATAAATCAACACTTTCTGACCAATCAGATATAAAATATAAATTAAATGGTACTGTTCACACATTATTGGCAGCGTTAGGGCTTTCATGAGAAACTAAATTAACCCTGATTGTATGGTCTAATGATCATAAGAAGATTAATAGTTGAATGTGTCCATGACCTTCAGTGAGGAAATTGTCCTTGAGGGACTGACGTTCATGAGCTTCTCGCACTCCTCCTTCTCAGGATGCAAGAACGGTTCGAATGTTTTGAATGACTAGAAACATCAGTCACTGACATCACTTAACGTACATGGTGATGTCATGAGCTGAATAAAATAGTTTGATGCATTTTGGATGATGAGTCTGCAGTTGAGTGAGGAATGCAATGTGACATATGATGTTTGATGATTGACTGAAATATAAATCATATTTGAAAGAAATGAATGCAGTTTGGCTTGCAGATAGTTACAGAACACAATTAATTATTAGGATTTGGATAAGAGCTGATATGTTGTCTGTGCTCAACAAACAAATGAGGGTTTTCTCAAACACTTAGTAGGATAAATTTAATATCATTTAATTAAGCACATCATGCTTGCCACCTGCCCCGCTCCTCATCAGACATCCGATATCTTCAGCCAACTGGGAAAATTCATGTTCTGCACTTTGTAGAGAACAAACTGAAATGAACCAACACTTCACAACACCACACCAGCTCTCATGTAGGAAGGATTATGCACTCGGTTAATGTAAGTAGCAACATGTCAGCTTTCTTTGTGATGTATCACAGTACTGATCTGTGGAAATAAAATATGCATTTATCTACCTGAGAGTTAAATGGCGATCAGTACTTAATCATTGCTATGATTAATGCCTTTTGTGTGTGTAAGTGAACTTTGGTGCGTGTGCTTTACCATGGAAGGGTGCTGACTAGGAGTGGGTTTCAGTATGTGTAGCTTGAAGTGGAAGGATGCTGAGTGAGGGGTTGTGAGCTTGTGTAACTGTCTCTTGGTGGGGAGAGATGGGTGGAGGTATACTCTGTGTGAATGCCCATCTCTCTGGCTGTAAACTTCAATAAAGCTTGAATTATTTGGCATAATCTGGTCTCCTGAATATTGATTTATTTCTTCCACAATTACTATACAGTTTACTATACTAAATTTTTAGCACTATTTTTTTATTCTACCAGTGTAAAATGACTACTGCAGAGATAGACTGAACAGAATTAAAAATGAACAGTTTTTCCCTTGCTTCTTTTTCCGCTGTCTCTGGCTTGCTCACTAGGAATAAATTAAAAATTTATATGCGGATTTCTGTAAAGCTGCTTTGTGACAATTTCTGTTGTAAACAGCACTATATATATAAAAGTGAATTGAATTGAATTACGTTCTGCAGAAAGAACTTAAACACTGTTTTTGCTGTATAGCTTCAGAGCAGAAATATTCTTGGGATTGCAGGACAATGGTGTTGGTATACATTTGACAGCAAGTGTTTACTCAGACTTTAAAACATATTGTTTCAATTTGTCTTCTGTTTCAACATAGAAATTAACACATGATGGATGATGGAAAATAAATGTTTTGCAACTTTTGGGAAAAAAAGATCCGTGTTATTGAAGAAGAGGATTGGAAGAAGATTTGCCTGCATGGCCTGGCTCAGCAGAATGTGCTTGGCATCAGCTGAGTTGTTACAAAATCCAGCCATTTACATGGAAAACAGGATGTTGCTCCATCAGTTAAAACAATTTACTGGAAAACTTTGGCCCACTAACTTGCAGATTGTGAATCATAGTGAAAATGGGGGGAGCAGGTACCTCTGTGTTTGTCATCTGGCTTAATGGAAAACTGTCAATGATTGAAAAATTGTCTTTCTCCAACAGAGTATAAGGCTCCGGTTTTCTGAATCAAACACAAAAAACATTGCTTTAACAGAATTTTCTTACGGTGACATGCTTGCGTGATGCGTTAAGGGTACATAAACTGGTTCTTAGATTTCTTTGGACTGGTGCTTTGGATTGCACAATCATGCAGGTTTTGTTCACTCTCTCACAAATGAAGCTAATACCACTTCCTGTAAATTTTCATGTGTTACTTCAAGAGAATAATTAGGTCCTTGAACAGTGGTAGGTCACCACTGCTATGTTTGTTGTAATTCCCAGTGTATTTGTATTTTGGTTGTTAATCCTCTCCAGCATACTGGTAACCAGGCTGGACACAAGAACTAGATATTAGTTCAGACTGCAATTGAGAGTGTATTGACCTGTGGTTTATGAGTCAGAGATGTTGCTGGCTCTTTCACTGGTTTCTCAATGTTGTCATCACTGTCTGTTGGCTATTGCAGAGGTCAAACCGCCTCCAAATCTGAGGTTTTGCTTTGCTTCAGGTCCTGCTTAGATGTTTTCCAGCACTTGAAAGCATTGAGCAAAGTTTGGCCTGCATTCATAAAGTTCTGGCATTAATAAAGAGATAAAGACATGATCAGGATGCAGGGCTGGACTAGAGGTTTGTGCTGAGTAAAATAAAATATACAAGGTACCAAGTAAACAAGTAGACTTTTGGTGTTACTATAGGAAGTGGGCAGGACTGAAAAAAGTAAAAATAAACATAAGTGAAAGTGAGGCTGTTGGGTGAAAATCGTACTCCATTAAAAATGGAAGTAGCGAGTCTAAAATAATTGAGTGAAAGTTAAAAAGAGGTGACACAATATGTATTTAAGTATTTGAGAGTAAAAAGTAAATTATTTTAACAGAATTGTAAAAACTTTTTTTTTTGTCTAACAATCCAAAGGTTAGGAGAGTAGACAGCATTTGTGCAACTTGATTGGTATGAGATTGGTACGAAATCCAATGAAACCCGGCAAGATCACCATCGTGTCTTTTTCACTAATTTGTGCAAAAATTCTTGGTTTCTTTTTACAATTTAAATGATAATGTGTGAACAGCAAGAGAGACTAATTACTCAAAGGTGAATCGTTGTGGTATCTGTGAAAATTAGTGTGAGCTACATTTGATGTTTTAAGCATTCTTAATAAATAAAGGTTGTTTTTTTAATGTTTCCACATTTTTCCTCCCCAGTTTGGTCACCTGCCAATCCAGCTCTCCCCATCATACAATAGCTACCAATCGGAGAGGATAAAAGCTAAGACATGCTTCTTCTGGGACACGTGAAGCCAACCAGCCACATCCTTTTGAATTGCCACTCTGCATCACAGAGCAGTGAAACACACTCAAAGGAAAGCACTTTCTGCCCTCTTCCACATACATGCATTCACAGAGTGCCATGATTGGCTTGTACTGCTGACAGGGAAGAACCGCAGGGCTGCCAGCCATGAATGGCTGTGGCTTCATTGGAATTCAAACATGTAATAGGGCAAACATTTTTCTAGTTGCGTGATATCATGGCATACTGTATATGAATAGGAAATAGCTTTACCTGAATCTGTCATTCTAATAGCTCCTTTAATCAGTGTTCAGGATTGTGTTCTTCTGATTAATTTTATTTTCTTTCTCCCTTTTTCCCACTTTGCAGTTTGCAGTGGTCTGTTGTGCAGATGCAGACGCTTAACTGGTTGTGTTAGCTTTTACAATAATACTGGAATGCTTTGATCCAGGAGTTATTAGCAGGGTGGTAAATGTGGGTTTTTTTTAATGACATTTAGCAAAGGTGGTGTAACTGAAATGTTAGTATGGTAGGGGACTGGAACTTTTCCTTGTGACCTTTTGCAAATAAACAAGCAATTTCCAGCCAAGCCACCATCACTATTTTTCAATTCTGTCTGCAAATATCTGTTAATGCCATCAGCTGTCTGAGTTCCACAGAGGCTTAAAATCTCTATCACACACACCAGACATCAGAACTGGGATTGGATATGGAATGCAAGCTTGTGTAAACATTTGATCAATTGTGTTTAAGTCAATGCAAAAACTAGTTTGGTAATCTTATTTTCTGAACACTGAAAGGCAAAACCTTCTGTTCAGATATGTTCAGAACCCGTCATTCTAAAGTCCAATTTTATGTGCCATTTCAGTTTCTCATAATACAGGCTTAAACCAGAGGATATTACGGAATCATGATGCCAACCATATGCTTTTCATTAATGTGCTGCATTACCCATTAATGTGCTGCATTACACATTACCCATTATAAGCAAAGGGTCATTTTAGCAGTTTCTCAAGTGTACAGTCACTGTGCACACAGCTTTGTGGGTTTTTTTTTTTTTTTTTTACATTGGCATATTTTGGCAATGCTCACTCGTAAGGAATCTGGCTTTGGTTATGAGCCTTGCTGTCCTGGGCTGTGATTGTTCAGACATACTCTCCATATTGTGTCATGCTTCCCCCAAACAAAGCTTATGATTCATCCCTGAAAGTGTCAGTGTTGTAATACACAGTTCTGCGGTGACCCCATTTTGTCCCTTGATTGCCTGTGATCTGAAAGCTTTAGGTGTTTTTGCTATATGTAGGACAAAGAGAGGCATTTTCTGCCTAAAAAAATTCCCTGGATCCTAATCATTTTGGTCTTCTATTTTTTTAGTAAACAAGAACACGTATATTGTAGGTTTTCATATTTCCTCTCTCTGCATTATTTTGCTAAATCCTGAGAATGTCACTTTAAAGAAAAACAACAAGTCATGTGTTCCTAAACCATTCTGCTTTGTGTACATGTTAAAACTTTCCTCAAAATTTGGACAAGGTCCAAATCTTGGCCTGGGTCCTTTCATTCAACAGAGTTTATCAACCTTTAATCAAGTGGACAGCACCATTTCCCCTCAAAACAGCCATGAGCTTTTATGAGGAAAGCGGATACTAATTGTTGGCTGCCTCTCTGGAAAATATTCTCTTTGCCTCAGGAGTCATTGACACATGAACGTTTTGCAGGGAACCATAGAAGGGGCAGGGAAAATTAAAAAAAAAAAAAAAAAGGTTGAGATTATGTACAAATGCAGGCTTAATTGCTCACTGAGAGCTATAAGTAACGTGGCACTATCTGATGTGGCAAATGGTTGTTTTCACCATAATAGCACCAAAAACACTTGAGTAAGATAGTAGGTATGAGTGCCTGAGTGCTGAAATGTTGTATGTTTAAATGAGGTTTGCATTTGCACCTTTGTGAACCTGCCTAGGAAGAATTGAAGACAAATGATCAGATTTATCTGTGAAACAAGATTAGACAAACTGATTAGGAGAGGAAAGAGCTGTAATAAGGCCAACACAATTTCCTGACCTGTAATTCCTTGCTGGCTTTGCACAAGATCTGTTCCCCCAAAAAATGTGGCAATCAGGGCAGAAGGGCCTTGGTAAAAGAGGTGAACAAGAGTCCAGTGGTCACTCTGGTTGAGCTCCAGACATCATGTGTGGAGATGCGAGAAACTTGCACAAGGTCAACCATCACTACAACACTCCACTGATCTGGGCTTTATGGTGGAGTGGCCAGACGGAAGCCTCTCCTCTGACACATGAAAGCATGAAAACATGAAATTTTATTTATTTATTTATTATTTTTTTTTGCAGACTCCAAGTGGGCTTTCATGTGTCTTGCACTGAGGAGACAATGACAAGACAGCAAGTCAATGACCCAAAACACACTGCCAACACAACAAAGGATTTCATCAGGGGGAAAAAAGTTTTAGACTGGCCAAATCAATCACCAGACCTTAACCCAATTGAGCAGCATTTCATCTCCTGAAGAGAAGACTGAAGAAAACTGAAAGAAGCTGTGCTATAAGCCTGGAAAAGTATCATAAAAGAAGAATGCAACAGTTTGGTGATATCAGTGAATCGCCAGCTTGATGCAATTATTGCAAGCAAAGAATATGCAACCAAATATTAACTGTTATTTACATTAAGACTATCTGTTCCAATACATTTGCTCACATAAAAATTGGGTGGTCTGCCACCAAGGGTGCCATGTTCTAAGTTGTTTAACACATCTAGATGTAAATATCAGGAAATGAAAGCTGAAATTCTGATCTGTCGTCTTATTTTCATCTTTTGATCTCAAATCCAAAAGTCTCCAGTGTATACTGTAGCAAAAACAAGATAATTGGCCTTGCCATGCCAATACTTTCAGAGGGGACTGTATAATGCATTACCGTCTGTTCTTTAGCCTGAGTAAAGGAAAAAACAGAACAGTATATGACCTTGCAGCTTTTTTCAGAACATGGCTAGCAAAGCAGCCAGCACATAGCATTACAGACACAAGGAGCTGTTAGTGAAGCAGCATTGGCAACTCTACTGTGACTCTTCAATCTACATTAACTCATTTTCATTTGATTTAACATTTCACGATGTCCATTTAGTGCCCCCATCCCTTCCATCCCTTATGAGGAATGCAGCTGCCCGTGGGAATGTCTGGAGCCTTGACTCGGGTTTCTGTGTCTCGTAAAAAACTCCACTGTGTGGATTTATTATAGAGGTCCTACTTACACACGATCTTAGGCTTGCTGTCAGTGCCAGGTCAGGAAATTTTACTCTGTTTCCCTACACACACATGCACACATAAACTCTCCAGACAGGAAAGAGGCTTAGATCTTGTACATGGACACAATTAGACTTCAGTTAATAAGGAAACTGTTCACAATGGCACATACGTCTAAGGCCTAAAGGAATGTCAGTGTCACACACATATGTTGGACACATGACTAAAAATAAATATCCACAACTAGACAATAATAAAGGAGGGCCATTTATCATGATGTTGGCTAGTTTTGTCTTATTATATAAGAACTAAATGTGAATAATTTTATTTTTTAATCATAAAACTGTCATTGTTTGTTTTTTAGCATGTGTCAGTTAGTTTGCATAAATTCTCTGTTGTTTTTGTTTAAAATATAATATACAGAATTATTTGAAGCCTGATCATAGATGATTTATGAACATGAGTTTCTTCTAATGTACTAAAGACAATTCTGGTATTCCCACCAACTTCAAATCACTACAAATGATGCAACCAGCAGCAAAAACAGCTTATTTCGTGTTTTCTTACAAATGTATTAGTTATTTCAGGTTAGTCCACAGTGCGGTTGAATTCTCGATTATGATTGGACAGAAAGTGTTGACAAATTTTCTCTTACCAGCAATAATTCAAATCACAGGTTTATGTTAATGTGCACGTCCTAATGTTATCGTTTCTATAGCAACAGCATATCCACAGGGGCTTGTATGCTTGTATGCGGATGAAAGAAAAACTTGTCTAATTGTTGTTGCTATGGTTTGCTTTTTCAATGAGGAGATGTTTATTTAGCATTTTTTGGAAGGAGTCTCCGGTGTCAGCACTTTGCATCAGTCAGAGGTAAAGCTGTCACTTTGAGTTTTCCCATATGGAAGAATCTTCATTCTTCAAGTTTCTTGTTAACATAACACCCTTTTTGTCTTATAAACTTCATGCAAGTTAAAAAAAAAAAAAAAGAGGCTGGCCCTTTAATAAAAAAAAAAAAATTGTAATTGTTGGCAAACTACTGTAGTATACGAGGAATGAAACACTTCGGGATGTGCTGTTATTGGAAAATAATCCATTTCTGGTGGTAATGGAATCACAATGGAAGCCTTGTGATTGATTATTTTCCCATAACAGCATGCCAGGGCATGTTTTATTCCTTACTTAAATGTAAAAGTTATATTATTTGCTGTTGCTGTTGGAATTCTTTGCGCTTTAACCGTTGAATTGTTTATAGTCCAAGAATATAAAGGTCATGTCGACACGACTGCCCACCCAGCAAGTTCACCACTGTTCTTTCTCCATCGACCAGAGAAAGGAATAACAAACACACTGCCTTAAGATTTATTATTCAGAGCAGATACACGTCAAACTAATTCAGGAAGGATGCAAGAATTAAGCCAACATAAATGGAAGACACAGTGTGATCCGCACCACAATACTGCACGATATCCTTTAACACACTTCCTATTAGAAATCTCAACACACTTAAATTAATAGCCAAAGCAAACTATACGATTAAGTGTAATGTAACCCCTTGTTGGAAAGCATTTTGGTTGAGAAGTACAAATTACCTGTGTCCAGAAACCTGCTTCTTAATGTACACTTACAAAAGCCAAGCCTTTGTCTATGTAACTAACTAACTAATAATGTTACTTACTTAATATTAAAATTCCCTTTGGAGTCTGTAAATCTAAGAGACAGATGACAAGCAATTAAATTAATTTGTTTATTTTGCATATCAGAGTGAAATCCTGGCACAAATGTAGCAAATGAATGCAGCATTGCACACTCGCCAGCCACAACACCATATTAATGCTGGTTAGGACCCCTTTTGCTCTCAGAACAGCCTTAGTTCTTCATGACATGAATTCCTCAAGGTGTTAAAACCATCCCTTTGAGATTCTGGTCCATGTTGACATGATTGCATCACATAATCACTGCAGATTCATCTCCGCGAATCTCCCCTACCACCTCATCACATCCAAACCATTCTGCTATGGAGCAGCAAATTGCGCATGATCCTGCACAACAGAACCCAGAATATTTTATTTGTAATAAACTACAAGGTGTACAATGAATTTCTCTTCATGTGTATAGTAATATAATAATTTTTTTTAAAAATGCATAGCACAAAAGAAAGGTTATATGAATAATGTGTACATAACTCACTACATTTAGTGTTTAAAGTGTACTTTTTGACAGTATGTAAAGATTAAATGTGGAAAATCAAAGGGTTCACTGGTTTGTCTCACTGGACAAGTCTTTAAATGTTCTGTGCAAAACTATACAACAGATTGTTACTCATAAAGTGTTTCAAGTAGAACGCATTTATCTAAGTAAGAAGAACTGCTGAAGAATAATTATTTCTAAAAGTGCATTGTATTTATACATACACTCTTCAGCCATAACATTAAAACCACTGACAGGTGAAGTGAATAACATTGATTATATCAATAGCAAAGGGGTGAGATATATTAGGCAGTAAGTGAACAGTCAGTTCTTGAAGTTGATGTGTTGGAAGCAGAAAAAATGGGCAAGCGTAAGGATCTGAGCAGATATGACAAGGACCAAATTGTGATGTCTAGACAACTGGGTCAAAGCATCTCCAAATCAGCAGGTCTTGTGGGGTGTTCCCAGTATGCAGTAGTTACTACCTACCAAAAGTGGTTCAAGGAGGGACAGCCGGTGAACCGGCGACAGGGTCATGGGCGCTCAAGGATGCGCACATATATTTATACTACATCACTGATGTCAGTGAAACTAACTGCATTCGTTTTTAACCTGATGAGAAGACCACAATACAGCACACACACAGTGTCCACTAGTCTCCCTAGGTCCTTTAAGGAGCGACAACTATTTAAAGTTTTAACCCAAATATGGGTTTGACCTGAAAATACAGTTCTGCCTGCATTCAAAATTCAGCCATGAGCGAAATATGTTGACTGTGTTGCTGCACACATTCAGGGTATTAGTGTTTAGCAGTCTTTCCACAGCACGAGATTAGTCTTTTTCCAATTTGATCCTCCATCCCACTTGCTGGAAAATATCAAGACTAAATGAAACATGAAAATGTCAGCAATGGTGATGCTCGGCAGAACACTTTTCACACATTCCTGGCTTGTCTTGGAGTGTTATATCAATTCGGCACTGCATTCTGCTTATTTTAGATCGTGGATTGATGGAAATAACATGCTCTTCTGTGCATCTTTTCATTTTGCTTTAAATCTGTCATTATACAAAGCGAGGTGCCAACTCCTCAGTCTATATTTGCGTCTCACCATCTCATGGTGCTGGGAGGGATGAGTGGGAGGCAGAATGATGTTACTCTACACCAGAGCACAGTGGGAGTTCTGGATATGTGTAACGATACACTGAGAATAGTGATGAAGAAAAACTTTTGTCATTTGCTAGATGATGAGAAACAGTGCTCTATCATCTGGTATTGTATGCCATATCTACAAAAAGGAAGTACACTTTTCATCAAACCAATAAGAAAAATTTTTAACTTTGTCCACAGTTGTATAATAGGTTTGGAATAAACCCTTCTCCTCTGTCTGGAAGGGGGGAATTTCCTCTTGAGTCTTGCAGTCGATGTTTTTCTACCTCAGCCGCCTCTCTTCTGGCGGCTTAAATGCCAGCCGAGGCTGCTGGGATGGCGGCCACAGACCACCGAGGAGAACAGAGTAATTTCACAGAGGGAGGCGAAGGAAACACGGGCCAAGGTTTAGGCTACAAAGCTCCTGGTGCATGCTTTGGTCTACATCCAGAAGCCCTTGATTGGCTGTTTACAGCCTGAGCCGTATGCTGCCCTACAGCACTGAGATCATAACCCTCTTTATAGGCTGAATTTTGTTCCACTTGAATGCAGGGCGTAGTTTATCATTATATTAACGCTAGACAATGTAGATCTGCAAGATGCCAAAGCAGTCAAGCATTTCCCATTTGGTGAGTATTTGGACAGATATGGAAAAAAGAGTCGAATATTTATACTGATGTAACCCACTTTTATTGAACTCATGTGGTAACAATGTCCTAATAGACAGTAAAATAAAGCATTGCTGTTTTTTAAGCATTTGTAACCTAATGTCCTGATAATACAGTTGTTGAGAATTAAACATTTAAATAGAAATTTAAATCATAGCATGGCATGATAGTTAATAATGATTGTATACTACTGTGTTATACAGCTTTATAGAGAAATTCTTTCATTTCAAAATTTTAAAATGTTAACTGCTGTGTACAATTACTCATCGAAGCAAAATGTGTATAATTTGCTAGATTAATATCTTTACTGTATCAGATTTTTTTTTTTTTTTTTTTTCCTAGAAATGAATTAGATCATATTTTAATATCATTATGATACCAGAACTGAAAACCAAGCAATCCTGTAAATGTAATATCTGGCCACGCAGGTAGTGGGTTAAATGAAGCCCTTGGGGTAGAAACACACACAGCATATCAAAAACCTTTAATTACGTTTGGATTATATCGACGTTACATACTTTATATAATAACACATGAATTGAACCATACTGTTCCTATATCGTTGGCATTAAATTGACTCTGCAATCACATCCTGCTTCCTTTGGTTACCTTCATATTCTTTAGACAAACAACATTATTTTAAATACTGAAATGTAGTTTTAACTGTTGTTAAATAACATTTTTCACCATCTGAAATTACAATAACCAAAATACACTCAATGTTTTTTAACCTGTAAATTGTTTTTTAGTATTTATTCTACAAACTATCATGGAGAGAGCAAGTGAACAAGTTATGGTCCTATAATTTGATGGAAACTTCGTAAAGGTAGTAACACACCACTTTGCACACAGTGCTTTGTTGGGGAAAAAAAACACAAAAAAAATGTTTTATCAAAATTGTATTTGCTCCTCCAGTTAAGGTGCACTTAACTCTAGTTATTAAAAGTAAGTCCCTTACAGAGAAACAAATATACTGAAAATCACATTTTTATGGTTCAAGACACTTCAATATAATAAAGTATTTTTCCCACATTGCATGCACACATGAAAGATGTGGGGTTCCACCTCCTAAATCTAGACATCAAGAATGATGCAGATTACAAAATAAATACATCTTCACAAAATTGTAATTATTTTTGATCATTAAAAATATAGCTAGTCATATTCATAGCTGTCATTTTTCCAGGTGGAGATCCATTTGAAGGTGGATCCATGCTGATGTTGTGGAATGCATGAAGAGGCATCAAGGATTTCCCAGTCTCACTGCTATATAATTTACACAGTAAAATATTCACATTCATGATGCAGCATGAGTCAAATGAGGAAAGACATGCAAGCAATGCAGCAGTGGAAGATGCAATAAATCATGCCTAATTCATTATACATTAATGTATTAAATATTCAGATTAAGTTGCAAACTTGATTATCGTGATGAATCCATTGAATATTTATGGCTAAACAAAGAAGTTTTTCATGTTTAATATTTGTGGAATAAATAATCCATGTGATATTACAATATCAGTACCCTCTTGGATAATCATGTTATGGAGAAACTGATGTGTAGCATTGAATCCTATTTGGGTTTTATTTAATGTTTGTAGAAATTTCAAACGGTTGTCACATCATCAGGTGACATGTCTGTGTGGAGTTTCTGTTTCATGTTCTCCCTGTGTCTGAGTGGCTTTCCTTCAGGTCCTCCAGTTTCCTCCCACCTCACAAAGACAGGTGGATTGGTTATGCTAAATTACAACTAGGTTCGAATGAGTGTGTGAATATATATGTGTATGTGTGCCTTGAGATGGACTGGTGTGTCCCCAGTGGCCAATGTTTCCTGAAGGGGATCCACCATGACCTTCTTCTTCTTCTTCTTCTTCTTCTTCTTTCGGCTTTTCCCTTCAGGGGTCGCCACAGCGAATCATCACTCTCCACCTATTCCTATCTTCTGCATCCTCAACACTTGCACCCACTAGCTTCATATCCTCATTTATTACATCCATATACCTCCTCTTTGGCCTTCCTCTTTGCCTCCTGCCTGGCAGCTCCATGTCCAACATTCTCCTACCAATATACTTCCTCTTCCTCCTCTGAACATGTCCAAACCATCTTAATCTGGCCTCATTAACTTTGTCCCCCAAACGTCCAACATGAGCTGTCCCTCTGATGTACTCGTTCCTAATCCTGTCCAACCTTGTCACTCCCAAAGAGAACCTCAACGTCTTCAGCTCTGCTACCTCTAGCTCCGACTCCTGTCTCTTCCTCAGTGACACTGTCTCTAAACCATACAGCATGGCCGGTCTCACCACTGTCTTGTACACCTTCCCCTTGATTCTCGCTTATAATTTTCTATCACACAGACACCTTTCTCCACCCATTCCAACCTGCCTGCACTCGCTTCTTTACCTATTTCCCACACTCTCCATTACTCTGGACTGTTGACCCCAAGTACATAAACTCCTGTACCTTCTTCACCTCTTTACCCTGTAATCTTACTGTTCCACTTCCCTCCCTTTCATTCACACACATGTACTCAGTCTTACTACGACTGACTTTCATTCCTCTTCTCTCCAGCGCAAACCTCCACCTCTCCAGGTTTTCCTCCACTTGCTCCCTGCTCTCACTACAGATCACAATGTCATCCGCAAACATCATTGTGCAAGGAGAGTCCTGTCTGACCTCCTCTGACAACTGGTCCATCACCATAGCAAACAGGAAGGGGCTCAGAGTCGATCCCTGATGCAGTCCCACCTCCACTTTGAACTCCTCTGTCTGACCTACGGCACACCTCACCACTGTCCTGCTCCTCTCGTACATGTCCTGCACCACTCTGACATGCTTCTCTGCTACTCCTGATTTCTTCATACAGTACCACAGCTCTTCTCTTGGCACCCTGTCATACGCTTTCTCCAAGTCTACAAACACACTGTGTAACTCCCTCTGACCATCCCTATACTTCTCCATCAAAATTCTCAGAGCAAAAATTGCATCTGTTGTGCTCTTTGAATGCATTAAGCCATACTGCTGCTCAAAAATCTCCACTACCTTCCTTAACCTAGCTTCCACTACTCTTTCCCATAGCTTCATTGTATGGCTCATCAACTTTATCCCCCTATAGTTGATGCAACTCTGCACGTCACCCTTATTCTTAAAGATCGGTAGTAATATTACTAATTGGGGGCAGTCGTGGCCTAATGGTTAGAGAGACACACGTCACTTCACTTCACTAATACACTACTTCTCCATTCCTCAGGCATCTTCTCACTCTCTGAAACCCTGTTAAACAAACTAGTTAAAAATTCCACTGCTGCCTCTCCTAGACACTTCCAGACTTCCACCGGGATGTCGTCAGGACCAACTGCCTTTCCACTTTTCATCCTCTTCAAAGCCTTCCTGACTTCATCCTTTCTAATCTTATCTACTTTCTGTTCCACAGAGGTCACCCCTTCTACTCTTTTTTTCCCTCTCATTTTCCTCATTCATCAGCTCTTCAAAGTACTCCTTCCATCTCCTCTGTACAATCTCCTCACTTGTAAGCACCCTTCCATCTCTATCCTTAATAACTCTAACTTGCTGCACATCCTTCCCATCTCGATCCCTCTGCCTAGCTAACCTGTATAAGTCCTTCTGTCCTTCTCTAGTGTCTAACCTAGTGTACAACTCGTCATATGCCAACTGCTTGGCCTTAGACACCTCCCTCTTCAATCTGCGCTGTAACTCCTTGTATTCCTGTCTATTCTCTTCAGTCCTGTCCATGTCCCACGTCTTCTTGGCTAACCTCTTCCTCTGGATACTATCTTGAACTTCCTCATTCCACCACCAAGTCTCCTTATCTTCTTTCCTCCTTCCAGATGACACACCCAGCACCTTTTTTCCTGTCACCCCGATCACTTCTGCTGTAGTTTCCCAGTCATCTGGCAACACTACCTGACCACCCAGGGCCTGCCTCAACTTCTGTCTAAAGTCCTCACAACATTCCTCCTTTTTCAGCTTCCACCACTTGGTTTTCTTCTCTATCTCTATCTTTGACCTCTTCTGCTTACAGACAATCAATGTCATCCTACACACCACCATCCTATGCTGTCTGGCTACACTCTCTCCTACTACCACTTTACAGTCACTAATCTCTTTCAGATTGCCTCTTCTACATAGGATGTAGTCTACCTGTGTGCTCCTACCTCCACTCTTGTAAGTCACTCTATGCTCCTCCCTCTTCTGAAAATAAGTGTTAACCACAGCCATGTCCATCCTCTTAGCAAAGTCCACTACCATCTGTCCTTCAAGGTTCCTTTCCAAACTTGCCCATCACCTTCTCATCACCTGTGTTCCCCTCACCAACATGTCCATTAAAATCTGCTCCTATCACCACTCTCTCACCCGTGGGAATACTCTCTATCACCTCATA
>CM040979.1:4336317-4351139 GCA_022985145.1 Pangasius djambal
CCTCTAACTCACAACCTACCTGTGGGGCATAACCACTAACAACATTCAACATCACCCCTTCAATCTCTAACTTCAGACTCATCACCCTGTCTGACACTCTCTTCACCTCCAGAACATTCCTCCCAAACTCCTCCTTCAAGACCACACCTACCCCATTTCTCTTACTATCCACACCATAATAAAACAGCTTGAATCCTGCCCCTATACTACGAGCCTTGCTACCCTTCCACCTGGTCTCCTGTACACACAGTATATCCACCTTCCTTCTCTCCATCATATCAGCCAGCTCTCTACCTTTCCCTGTCATAGTACCAACATTCAGAGTTCCTATTCTCAGTCCTACACTCTTGCCTTTCCTCTTCTCTCTCTGTCTACGCACTCTCTTCCTCTACTTCTTCGACCAACAGTAGCCCAATTTCCACCGGCGCCCTGTGCCGATGGCGGTCGTTGTTAACCCGGGCATCAACCGATCCGGTATGAAATTCAGAGTACTGACGATTTGCATGATTAAATCTGGCAATGTTTTACGCCGGATGCCCTTCCTGACGCAACCATCTCTATTTATCCAGGCTTGGGACCGGCACAGAAGTCCCTGGACTGTGACCCCCATGGCTAGATTGGATCCACCATGAGCCTAACCATTATAAATTGATCACTAAAGACGGATGAATGAACAAATGTCAATTTCTTTGGATGTCTAAAAAACAAAGAGAAACCTCTTCATATCTGACTATCCTCATTGATCAGTAGTTTCAACTGTGTCCTCTTGCCAACCTTTGAGTCCGGTATGTATTTTTACCTGGTTTTGATTATTTCTGGATTATTCTGGATTTATGATTCCTAATATGGCTTCATATACCTAACCTTAAAGACATCTATGCCTACATATGGAGCTTTTTGATACCTATGTTTAACAGTCAATAAAAGCACCCCTGTTTCAAATATATGTGGTGATTTATATCTAGTTTTATTTTTAGCACAAATAGGGCTATGGGAATATTGTTTTTAATATGTCAGGTGTTTGTATAAAAGGTTAAAAAAAAAAACAAGAAAGAAATACTGCTATTTAAAGTAAAACTAACTTCAGTCTTGAAAAACAAACAGAAAAATCCAGAACCTCTGTGGAGTGCTTGCTTAAAATCTAGATAAAGTAAAACAAGAAAACTGCAGATCACTGCTTAACTGCGAAGCTACAAGTGGATTTGTAATCATTGTCCATGACAAGACATTACTGAGCAATATTTAAGATCGTTCATATCACAGATAACATCACAAACCTCAGCAGGTTAAGAGTGTAGATAATAGGCGAGATTCAGTTAAGGTCAGATGAAAAGAAGGTTTGTGATGTCTTGATATCAGTGTACATTCGCTGAGTTCCTCAAAGGATCTTTTGATATTTAAGTTTTTTTGGCTTCCTAAGAAAAGTTCTGCATGAAATCTTATATGATATGGAAAAACTAGGGTCTCCCAGATGCATAAACTAAACAATACTTTTCTTTTTCCTAAGACCATGTTACTGTTTATTGCACTACAACTAATTGGACAATTGGATGATTAGTTGTTTATTGACCTGTGTTAGTTCATGCAGAAGAGAGGTAGTAAAATAGTCTAGGGTAGAACAGCTGAAAAAATGCTTCCAGCAGAATATAATTGGCGTATGTAAACAGCAAGTGGAGCTGTGATCTCGTACTGTAATTTGGTTGAAATGTAAATCATAGCATAGTTATAATGGTGATAATAGTAGTGTCTCTCAACAGCAGGATCAAAGAAGAAATCATCAGACATGTAAACATGTAGAGAGTGCTATTGCACAGTTTACTGTATTAAAGACTATTATTACGAGATGAATAAGGTCATACCAATATGACCTTAGAAAATGTAGAACTTGTAGAAAGGGCAGGGTACAGCATATTGAAATGTGAATTAAATTGTAATGTCTGTAGAAATTTCATAATTTTCAAAGTTGTCATAAAGGATGTGGCAATATTAATCCATACTAGAGTAATGGAAAGAGGAACTGCTTGTTAATCTCAAGCATACAAACTCTGTTGTGGAACATGGTGCAGTCATGGCTTGGGCATAATGCCGCAGGGAACTGACCTAGTTCTCTTTATCGACAGTACCATCTGGATGAATTATGAAGCTTACACAAGCTCAGCACCGGACATATCCTCACCTTGTAGTGGAGCAACAACAAAAAACATGCTGCTAAAGCAACTATGGGTTTTTTAATGCCAAAATTTGACTTGCCATGTGAATCATTTGGCCTCAACATGAATATTGAAGACAAGACAGAAAAGCAAAAAGAACCTGGTTGAACTACAGACTTGGCAAAACAGGAAAGATCTCAGGGAAGTCTCGCAACATAGACCTGTAGAATTTTCTGTCTGGTACATTTTACCAGTACATATGACCAAGAAATATGGCCTACTTTCACAGAAAGAAGCAGCTTGATTGACATGGCAGACAACTTACAAAAGACCCTGTACTTTCCTGTAGCCCAATGACAAACACATAAGATTTCATTTACTCACCACTAACCGATTCTGTAAACTTTTGCCAGTCCAGTCCAGAAAGCTCATTGTGCCTCAGTGTTCAAAAGTTTGTTTTTTGGCTCAAAATCAGGTATGTAACCAAAGAAAGAAGTGCAGAGGGCCAAATTGTAACCTTCAAAATCCTGAAGCTTGTGGCCAGAAAAGTGCACAAAAGACACTATGTTCAACTAAAATTCAGAATTTCCAACCTCAGAGTGGGGAAAAAAAAAACAAAGAAAATGCCCCCTCAACTCCTACACAGAAATTTGGGAAGTTCTCCTCAACCCTGAGTTCAGCAAGTGACGTCAAATCAACATGGCTGCTCACAGCACCAACAGTAAAAAAAAAAGTAGCACTTCTTTACTTTTAAATGACTTATACTGTATATGTGCATACTGTTACTTGCTTTAGATCAATCAACATACAGACATGTATGTTAATTTTTGTTAATTCTATAACAATGACTATAAAGTTCGCTGTGTTCAGGAGGTAAATATACATCATGGGCCTGAAGCTGAAACTACTGGCAGAGTGATTAGCATCTAGTGATGCCTGACTTATATACAGTACTACAGTTACTGAAATCATTGTGTACAAAGGATTTACAACCAAGTACTAAACACCACAACATTGTGTCATTTGTCAAATTATTTTTGGTCATGTGAAATAGAAGAAAGTTGTGTATAAAATGAGGAGCTGCTTAAATGGTTCCCCAATACAGAATAAAATACCCTACAAATAAATCAGACATTTTGCAGTAACTGTTTTATATCAAATGCAATGTTCTGTTGTATTGAGCCTAGAAATCAAATTAATGCTTAATTCATTAAATATAAAGCATTACATGTTGGGTAACATTCACCTCATATGGACTTAGATTTTGAAATCATTCTGAACTCTACTGGGTGTTTTGGTTTCAACAGTTTCTGTTTCCACTCAACAAAGTCTAAGTTCTAATAATACATTTATGCAGATTGTGACCATCAAATATATGCATGTCCTATACAGCTCCTTGTTTTAGACAGGTTTGGCCTGCAGAAGTATTTAAATAGGGTGTGACGTTATGGTTTGTATCTTCATAGCCTTTGGTTATGTGGATCCCATGATCACAGAGATATGAGATGGCTGGTGTTACTGTGTAACGGGTGTAAGGACTATCCCCTGTGCTCACCGGTGCATCCAGCATGGGGCTGTTTTATCTCCAAAGAGAACCACGGCTCTCACAGGTCTCTGAGGCCACACAGGAGTTGGCACCAAGGACATTTCAGAGCGTTAACATTAACACAAAACAGTCAACCTAGATGTGTTGTAAATATCATATTGGCTAAAACTGGATGAAATGTTCTTTGAGAACTTTTTAATAGTTATTCACAAGACAAAATATTTGTTAAAGGACAATTATTCAGATAAAGAAATATAATTCACAAAGATAAGTAAAGCCTATAAACTATCACATATAAAGCTTATTGAAAAAATATGTTTACATCAATCTTTTAGGAGTAGTAAGCACTTTACATGGTTTGTGTAAACAATGTACATTCATTTGAAGCAGAAAAAACAGTGGTGTAGAAACAGCATGTTCTTCTACGTCAAGTCTGAAACATTTAAGTCGGGGAGGGAGGGCAAGGGGGTGAAGCTTGCCTAGGGCACCAAATGTGTTAGGCCCAGTACTGAGTAAGAAATATTAATGATATCTAAACACTAGAGGATTAAAGTTATTCAAAAGCATGACCCTGCTTAATCCTCCAACTCCCGTGCCTCTCCCTACTTAAGCCATATTGATTCTCCAATAACAGCTCTCTCTCTCATTTATCTCAAGGCCACACTTAATCAGGACGGCGAACTCTGTAGCTCGTCATTGTTGGAAATTCCACACTTACTATGGACTGTAGTCTTTATTTTAATGTTTTCCTTCTCATCAGACATCCGGTGTGGAGGCTCTAATGTTTTCCTGTTCGGCAATTGGTCTCACCTGGTGCAACAGAAGAGCTGCCAAATCTGAAGGCTGATCTCACTAATCTAAACAAGAGGCCTACATAATCGCTTTCACCCTTCACAATTGATACAATCACCCTGGACACTCTCCAAGCCCTTATTGTTCCAACTTCTGTCAAAGATTTTGTGTGCCTTGCATATGACACCAACTGTTTCCAACCTCTTGCAAATTCTGTCCCCAAATGTAGCAGCACCATCTCGCTCTGCTCACCACTTGATTGGAGTTTTGATACATTCATTTGGTTATGGCTGTTGGTGTGGAAAACAAATCAAGTGGAAATCAATCTTCCCCAATGTCTTTGGGGAAGTAAACAATCGGATACCTTGTTCACTATTTTGAAATTTGTGTTTTATCTGTCTGCTTGGCTAGCTAGCATGCTCAATTTTTACTAGCAAGCTACATAGAAACCTACATCACCCAGTTTTTCTTCTGGTTCTCGTCAATCATGAAGAACACCAAACTACTCTTGTCTAAATGGCAAGAGCAAGAAGGTAGACAGACTCATTTGCATGAAGCTGAGCACTGCAGAACTTTTGTTACTGCTTAGTGAGGCAGATTTCACCACACAGCAATCATAATACACTGCACTGATTTCACCATTGAAATGCAGTGCAATGCAGCAAATTTTTTGCAAGCGGAACTATTCAGTTACACTGATATAAAATCAGAAAATAGACATGTTTTATCAGTGCTAGGCAAATCCAGGTTACCTGACAGACACTGACTGTATTTTTCACCCAAGTGTCAATGGTATAGGTTCTGAGACGCTGCTCAATAACACAAACCATCTCTGCATTTCTGGTGACATCACACTGTATAATCACTGCCATTTTGAAGACCAAATAGAGACCATTTTCATTTACTGATAATTGACTGCCGTAATACACTTTGCTTACTGCAGTACAGCGCGTCCTCCCTGCTTTGGGACAACTGAAAAGTTTTTTCTTATCATTAGCAAAAGCTAGTTAGCTAATATCGAGTTACATTCCTAATAATGACACATAGTTTTTCTCTCCTCCTGATGAAACTCAGGGATTTCACTTTGGTGAAAACACAAATTTGAGAATTTGTGTTACAAATAAGAATCACGGTCTATTTTAAGCTTCGATGAAGTACCGTTTCTTCTTTTCCAAGTAAAGTGAGTAATTTTAGCCAACTTTCACCTCTAGTTACGTTTATGTTATGCAGCAAAGCCAGAAATTTGGTCCCAAATATGGCGACCGCAACAGAAAAATCACACGACAGAAACTCGACGATAGCGTGTAACAGTTATAAACTATTCTGTAAACATAAAAAATAGTAAATATGTATTTTCAACATTATTTGTGTTCATCAAAATGCAAGGCCAGAAAGTGAATTATCTGTTCCATTTCAGAAAAAAATGAACTGGACATTGCTTCATGATATGATGTGAAATTGTTTGCACTCATAGCCATTTGTGTTTATAACTACCTTCTAGTGTGCCAGAATGTGCAGATTTCCTCACATTAATAACAGAATATTTAGATAACACTAGGTTTAAACAAAGAAACTTTTTTGTTAAATACTTTATTTATTTATTTTTTTAAGTTTTATATTCAATATATTTTATATTTGTACAGCTATAGGCTGCAGCTGCAACTTCACTGGTCATGAAGCACAGTCATTTCACAGGTCTCTGTTAGCCAACAAGACTTTAAGCAAGCTGGCTTTCCAATGTAGGAAGGAAAATTTTACCCTGTCCAAAACAGTAGTGCTTTTCTCAGCACATTTCCTACTTATTTGTCTCAAAGAAAACGACTTCAGTAATTTTGCCGGGCAAAGCAAGAAAGCTGTAGGCATGCTGAAAAAAATATGCTGTGCCAAACATGTATTTCCACAAAAGGGCAGTAAACCTTAAACTGGTGTGTATTACTGTGAGAGAAAATGTAGTTTGATGCAGAGGAGATATATACACCATACGGACAAATGTTTGTGGACACCTGACCATCACACCCATATGTGGTTCTTCCCCAAACTGTTGCTGCAAAGAAAACTGGAAGTACACAATTGTACAGAATGTCTTTAACATTACATGAATGCTGTAGCATTACAATTTCCCTTCACTGGAACTAAGAGGCCCAAGCTTGTTCCAGCATGACAATGCCCCTGTGCACAAAGCGAGCTCCATGAAGACACGGTGTGTGAAGGTTGGAGTGGAAGAACTCGAGTGTCCTGCACAGAGCCCTGACCTCAACCCCACTGAACACCTTTGGGATGAACTGGAACACCGACTGAACCCCAGACCTCCTCACCAACATTAGTGTCTGATCTCACTAATGCTCTTGTAGCTGAATGATCACAAATCCCCACAGCCACGCTCCAAAATCTAGTGGAAAGCCTTCCCAGAAGAGTGGAGGTTTTTATAACAGCAAAAGGGGACTAAACCTGGAATGGGATTTACAAAAAGCACATATAGGTGTGATGGTCAGGTGTCCACAAACTTTTGACCATATAGTGTATCAATATATATTCCACCATGTTTATGTACAAGAGACTGTAGCCATCATTTTTAGTTACAAGATTATTTATTGTAGCCTGCTAGTCACTCTCATTCTGTATTCTGTAATACGATTTCTGAGGACTTCAACTAATGTTAGCAGTTACCTGCTAGTGAATGTATCCAAATTCACCACCAATCCAGGATCCAACAAAAATCCCTATCCAGTCCAGTCCAGACATTAGCTCACTCTCACTTACCTGCCTATTGCACTCACCTGTTTCCTATTAGCCCTCATTTATTTCTGTGCATTTGCACCACTCTGCTATTTTCAGCTATCTTTCTGAGGTTTTTGCTTTTGTTTCCCTATTATTCCTTATATTTGACTTTTTCTATTATGTTCTGATTTGATTTTGATTGCCCTGCATTGCTTTGTTTGCCAAACAATCAACTCCTGGCTATAATTGAGTCATTTTTATTTATATTTTGATTGATTGTGCATTTTCATGCAGCCATTCTAAGTGTAAAATGAAAGGAAGTTGACTTGTATTAGTCTCTCAGATCCTAGTCAGCTAAACATGCAACAGGCATTGATTATGCTGCAAGTCAACGGGATAATGGTAACAAAAAAAACGCTGTCATAAATAACAAACCCACACACCTATATCAAACAAATTTAGTTAATCATAACTAATATCCTTGTTGTCGATCCAGTTGTAGTTGGGAACAAACAGATTTTCTTCACTCATCCTAATAAATTTTGTGTTTGCAGTTTTGTAAAGTTTGAGAGAGCTTTTTCTTCTTTTCTTAGGTTCTTACTGGAGAAATTGGACTTGTTAGCAGCCAGTAAAGCCACACTGCTAGAATCAGGCTGATTTCGAGGCCAATCGCCACTCCCAGTGGCCCTGGATGCAAAATCTATAGTTGTCTCCTGTTTTCAACACTGATTATAAGATCAAAAATCTTATAGTGTGGAACTAGCATAACTTTGAGTTAATTGTGCTTCAAGCTAACTGAGAAGAACTACATAATTGCATAGGTTACTATATAAGTATTTTTTTTTATTATTGGAAATAAGGTTTTTAGAATTTTGAAATTTTAAAACAAAGAAAGTAAAAGATCAATATCTTGAATATTTAATATTTTATATGTTGAAGCATGGTTTCAGACAACACTCCAATGGATCTGATCTAAAATGGATCATATGAAATTTATGTAAATATTTCAAAGATTCTATTTTTCACTCAAGTTGTTGTCAATGATATCATTTGTAATGAAAATTGTTGTATTAAATTGGAAAAGAATGCAGAATAAAAGCATTTTCACTAGTGGTATATAATGTATATTCATTTCAAGAGTATAACCAGCACGGGCGCACTGGTACTGAGAAATATATTAAACGTCACTCTTTGTAGCAGCACTTCAGCCCAGTGCAGGCCATAGCAAAACTGTGAATCACTGGTGGCACGTTCTCTGTCAAGTGCTGGTTATTGTCTCCATTCTGCAAAACCTATCATCTCAATTGTCCAGTTAGCAGACTGCTTCTTGGTAAGAACTTCCCCGCAATAAAGAGGTTCTGCAATAAATTTCCCAGTACCTATGTCATCATTTACCACCAGCCCACCCATCAAGTTGTTTAGCAGAAAAAATTGAATGCCAGATCTAGCAGTCGCCTACTCACCTGGTCCTAACAGTTTTGGCTAATGGAGCCTAGAGCAAGCGATTTGGCATTGATGGACAATCTAGCCAAGGGCCTCAATACTAAACCTATACCAGCACCAAGCTTCATCATTTTCTTCCATCTACATCCAGTGAATCGATCCATCACTCCCCCACACCACGGTTTGTATGTTCAAGAGAATTGAACTCAGTTTCTCCCATCCAGAAACCCACGCAGTCTTCAGGCAAGCAAGATGGGGGCTGCTTTGGCTGGTCCAGAATTGCATTTATAGTTTGTAAGTCATTTGATCTCAGAATTTAATATACTTCAGTAAACAGGTCTGACATAACCAAAATACTATTTGTCCACTGCATAATGTTGTTTTGTAGTGTATATTTTTAACTTTTGTATATCTTACAAAAATGAAAAAAAAAAAAAAAAGTTTGATTCTACATAAAAAAGGTAACATATTAACTTGACTGATTTCCAAGCCGGGGTGGTAAGGGATGTTCAATGTCCAGTTTATTTCACTAACCAACATGATTGCAACATAAACAAATCAATCTATTTCTCTGACCTTCATGGGGACATGAGTCACTGTATTAGTTAAGGAAAAAAAAAACTACAAAGGTTGCAAGCGTTCAAATAAACAAACCTAATGGCATGGTTTGGCCTACATCAGCTGTAAAGAAATGGTGTCAAAGCCACCATGTGGAACTCATTATATGTCTCAGAGAGGAAATTCAGGGTGTGTGTGTGTGTGTGTGTGACGAATGTGTAGCGGGACTTCACTCAGGAAGCAGTATGGGTGTAATACCCCCACATGCTAACGATTACCCAAGGCTTTATCAGAACGCCTCCAAATCGGAGCCAAAAATCCAAGCGATAAACTAAGATTTATTTACACATATTGGCCCATTTATATCTTTGGAGACTTTTGAAAAGCGCACAGGAAGCCGATTCTGCTTTCTCCATTTACACAGAGTTTCCCTGGCTAAAATCTGAGACCTGCATTCAAATCTAAGCTTTAAGTAACGTAAGTGAAGCTGTTGCTGTAAAAGTCATTACATGACCTCTGTAACAGGTATTACACAAGACATTACACTCAGTGGAGGTTCCAAATTTGCCAGATCTTTTTATTCAATCAAAATTCTCATGTGGCAAATTTTCGATTTTGAGTAGAAGCATATAAAAAATGTTCAACCCCTTAATTAACTCTCAGGAGTCTTCAGTGGACCCAGTCTTGTGTTTCTGTCTTTTGTAAGTACAAACTTTTCCATAATTTCACTGTAGTTACTGAAAAAGTCACAGTGGTTACTGAATATTCCTCGAATCAAATTATTTAGAATATGCTCGTTCTAATATGTTATCACCTCTGTGGTAATGGCTAGTTCACTGGAACTTGTTTGACAGATGCTGCATGTAATCTAAAATTTATTTGTTCTTTAACAAAAAAAAACAAATTATTGATACGGTGCACTTTTCTGTGAAGAGACATTTATTTAACCTTAATGGAAGGAGGGTCCTGTGTTAGCACTCTGTAAAAGTAGGTTTTCCACCACTGGAAAGTCGTCAGGACAGAGAACTTTGCTCTTTCTGGTTTCTCAGTAACATGACAAGCTGCATTTTTGTCATATGAACTTCATGCAAACAGAAAAAAAGAGGCCAGTGAGGAAGCAACTGTTTATGGTTACTATAACATAAGTGACAACATGAACAGACTTGTTCTCCTCAACACTGCATGTAACAGTAAATGAATGAAAAAGTATGATGTGCAGTTCTTTAATAAATTTAAAAAAAAATGTAATTGTTAGCAAGTTGCTGGGGTAAGATTAAAGAAGACATCTTCCAGGCCTACAAGTTATTTTGCCTGTTTATCAGCAGGAAGTCAAGTGCTAGCTTAGGTGCAGTAATAGCTAGCCTCAGATTGTGAAGTTACAGATGCATCTAGTGGTTGCCATATCAGAGGGGAAAAAAAGTTCAAGCTGCACCACCGCTTACACTACAAACATATTAAAAAAACAAAGAGTACTGGAGAGATCTGAGAAATTCAAAGGGATTGAAAAAAAGTAGACTGAGCTTGCTTTGCTTCTGCTTGACAGGTAATTATTTTGCTGAATAGGTTTTTGTATAATCCTCATCATCATCATCATCAGCTTAATTTATATAGTGCTTTTCGCACAGAACAGAGCACTGAACAAAGAAAGCAAAAAACACATAACATGGGTAGGAGGGACACTTCCTCTAAACTCTCAGTGTTTTTGTTATAAATAAGCTATTTTTCAAACCATCGTTGTATTAACAATGAGTCATGTTAACACGTTAAGTCTTTAAAGTTTCCATAAATGTTTTTGTTACGTTTGTATAATAACATTACATGATTTAGTAATCCATGAAAGAAGAAATTTCAAAAATTATATGCCGGTGCCCCATGTGACCTCTAAGGGTTAATGTGGCATTATGGGTTCAGACCTGATCCTAACAACAGATGCATACCGAGCTAATTCATTGGCTAAGGAGCTAGCACTCTAGGCTGTTGATTAGAAGGTTGAGATAACAACACTTTTGAGCAAGACCCTTAACCCTCCGCTGCTCAGGTCAGTTGTAGGTTGCTTTGGATAAAAGCATATGTCTACAAATTTAATCAGCACTGTATATGTATGCACTGCTAACTTTCTTGATATCTACTGCTTACTGTATGTCAAACAAAAGCCTGCATTCACTCTGGTACTTGATATCACACACAGTATTGTGAACATTTATGACTTCGGAGTGAGGGGCATTGGAGAGAGGTTTAAATGGAGAGAAGAGGTTTGGATGGAATGAGGGGATGGAATCCTTCAGTGGCTAAATCTAGCAAATTAGCAAATAATGCCAACATCACTTACATCTGCTTTAATAATCACAACAGTCTTGGATTTCTTTAAAGTTGTTTGATCAGGAGTAGATAAAAACAACAGATTATAAGAAGTATATTGATATGTCTGTTAGACAAGCATTTTGAGCTTGGTGTTCAACCAATACTCCCAGGTGGACATTTCTAACACATATCCAACATGTACTCTGATAAAGTGCCAAAACATAAATCTAAATTCTATGAAATTGTAATTTGGTATAGTATTTCGAAGCCGTAGATAGTCATGAAGTAGCCAGGACTGTGGTCTTACAGCTCTAAGAATGTGGTCTTAGAGCACAGACGTGTGCCCATGTCTGCATGGGCTTCCTCCTCCTTCCCAAAAACATGCTGGTATGAGGTTTGGCTAAGATAAATTGCCCTGAGGTGTGAATGAATGTGTAAATGAATGAATCAGCTGTCACCCAGAAGAGGATGGGTTCCCTTTTGAGTCTGGTTCCTCTCAAGGTTTCTTCCTAATATCGTCTCAGGGAGTTTTCTTTGCCACTGTCGCGTCTGACTTGATCATTAGGAATACATTTATAAATTTTGATATTTCTCTAAAGCTGCTTTTTATTACAATGTCCATTGTTAAAAGCACTATACCAATAAAATTGAATTGTTATGGACTGGAATCCAGAGTTCCCAGTGTTCCCAGGATAGGCTCAGGATCCAGCATGACCTTGACCAGGAAAAGGCAGTTACTGAAGATGACTGAAAGAAGTTCAGTTCTAGACATTGGCTTGGTGTTTGTACTTCACTGATTAAATATATGCAATAAACAATATACTACATGCCTGAAATTCACTTTCTCACTTTTAATAGGCACATCTCCACGCACGAACCTTAGCTCAGTGTGTGAACCAAAGCTCAGTAGGGTAAGCAAATGATCTTACACTGTAAGGCTTACCAACTAACCATATCATTAAGGTTCTGTGTAAGAAATAAATGTAAGATTTTTCAACTGGAGTAACAATGTACTATATCTGGACACAAATCTATAGTAAATCCATGTTTCTATAGATTTTAATAAGAGAATAGCAGGCATGATTTTTTTTCACCACTAAGTAAGGGTCAGCTGTTGGCATTATATATATATATATATATATATATATATATATATATATATATATATATATATATATATATATATATTATTCTTCCTGACTGTGAAGCTGTGTGTGTGTGTGTGTGTGTGATGATAAGCACTTCACGTCATGCCAAAAGTGACGATTTCCCTTGCAGACATTCTCATTAGCATTTCCAATCTCCAACACAGCAGATTTCCATACATCTGCCACTCAGGAAGTGGAACAGGCCACGTTATCAGCCAGTCAGGTGCAAAGATTACTCCATTTCCATTCTGTCTTCCTGCAGTTGCCATGGCAGATTGATCCCCTGTCAATGAGCACTTTAATGATGGGCTCATAGAGTGGCTGAAACCTTGTTAGCCCAAAGCCAAGGCAAAAAAAAAATCAGTCTACATTAGCATGTGACTGTGCTATCACAGCTATAATGGCTGAGGAAACAAGCTGGATCATGTTTTCAAACCTTTTTGGCTAATTATATAAGGATAAATACCAAGAAAAATTCAGACCCAGCTCAAAAGAGCTTCCTAGCATAGTGTTTTATCTTCAGGAAAAAACAGGAGAATTAATATAGTGCAGGTTTATTCTTTATAACACCACAAGCTGTAAACCGTTCCTACATGCTAATGCTAGCACAACCCCACTCTAATGGCGCCAACGTCATATATTCATCCATTAATCCTGATCATATTTGAAAGGTTCTCCTTGGCAAAGGCCATGTTTGTCTGGCCCATAGGGTGAAGTCACTGTTTTTCCAAAATCAACTGGAGAGCACTCTGAGGCCTTCAGCTTGGGCCTAATAGGATGGCGCAGTCACATGCAATAACACTCCAGTGAAACCCGTTTATAATGAGCGCCCTTCCCAGTGACGGAGCTGTCTCTGCAGACCCATAAATGTCTGGAGGAGGGTGTGGGCCAAGTCTCTCTATAAGCTCCAGATTACTTGGGCTAGGAGTCCAATTTCATGTGAACTACAATCAAAGGGATTTTTCTGCTGGCTCTTTGAGAAACCACAGACTGATGGATATCTCTAGACTGCCAGTGAAGTTCCAGATCCAGGGAATGATGTGTTCGAACTTCAAATGTATTTTAAAGAGAAAATATTTCCTGACTGTACGAGGGTATGACTGTTTTTTTTTTTTTAATTTGTTTCAGATCAAGTTTGTCTTCCACTGACAGTGCAGAAATGTGATTTCTTTCACACTTGTCTGAAGACACTTTTAGACGCTCATGTATATGACTACAGTTTTCACTAGGATGCTGATTAATACTTCCTCCTAAAGCAGCACAAATACCATTTCTCTGAAGAAACACAAAGTGGCCTCAACCATTGATCATCCTTGCAGAAGTTACATCATATTCTAGTCTGATCCTGAATCATAACGTTGCGTGACTTTATGCCTGCTGCTGTTATGGCAGATGCCAAACTCTGAACATTACCATGGGTGCTGTTTTTCATTTTTCATTTTAGTGGTGTTTTGGCTCTAAGTTAGCATTTTGCTGCATTTCGGTTTTACAACATCTTCGTACAATTAACCATGGAAGGTAAATTAACTGTACACCACAGTGTTTCTGTGGTAACAGCTAATTCACAGGGACTTGTATGGCAGATGCTTTTCATAATATAAGAGTAATAATAAACAGATTTTTAAAAAATCTTATTTAACAAATTAACATGTCTAATGGGTGATATGGTAAAGCTGTCTGTAAGAAGACGTTTATTAGGCAAAGCTCTTCCTTTAAGTTTTCCACCACAGGAGAGTCTTCAGGATAGAGGGATTTATGCTTTCTGGTTTCTTGGTAGTATGAAAAGCTACACTATATGGCCGAAAGTTTGTGGACACCTGACCATCACACTCATATGTGTTCCTTCACCAAACTGTTTCCACAAAGTTTGAAGAACGCAATTGTCTAGAATGTCTTTGTATACTGTAGCATTACAGTTTGCCTTCACTAGAAACCTGTTCCAGCATGACGATGCACCTGTGCACAAAGCGAGCTCCATGAAGACATGGTGTGTGAAGGTTGGAGTGGAAGAACTCGAGTGTCCTGCACAGAGCCCTGACCTCAACCCCACTGAACACCTTTGGGATGAACTGGAACACCGACTGAACCCCAGACCTCCTCACCAACATCAGTGTCTGACCTCACTAATGCTCTTGTAGCTGAATGAACACAAATCCCCACAGCCAC
>CM040979.1:4351239-4376915 GCA_022985145.1 Pangasius djambal
GCGAGCTCCATGAAGACATGGTGTGTGAAGGTTGGAGTGGAAGAACTCGAGTGTCCTGCACAGAGCCCTGACCTCAACCCCACTGAACACCTTTGGGATGAACTGGAACACCGACTGAACCCCAGACCTCCTCACCAACATCAGTGTCTGACCTCACTAATGCTCTTGTAGCTGAATGAACACAAATCCCCACAGCCACGCTCCAACATCTAGTGTACTGGCAAATTGCTGTGGTATTAAAGGAATAAAAAAATTCCTTTGCTGGTATTAAAGGAATAAAACAATTTTGGGACATATTGGGTTGGAAACAATCTGTGCTTGCAGATAAAAAAAAAAAAAAGTGGTATATGCTGTATAATGCATTATATGTTGCATAATGTAGCACGCTGGGGAGTTTTTTGGGAGTTTTTTTTTTTTTTTTTTACTTGGTTTTGCATTCATACTTGAAGTTTGTGTGTAGGTTGAGACTGGGAGAAAATGAAGTGTATATAGGAGACTGTATGAGGCAGTAGACAGGTTATATTGCATGAGTGACATCTCGTGTGAAACTTTAATGGCAGGCAGCTGACCCCTCAAGCTGTCTTAAAGCTAATCTGCAGTTTCATAATGCACCCATTTTCACAGCACCTCCCTTCTGTGACAACTTCACCTCTGAATAATTCAGAAGAGGTCCATCCAGGCCATTCTCCAGACTCGGGCTGCGTGATGAAGACGGCTGACTTGCCTGACTGAGCTGCATCATGAAGTACATTTTAATGAGAGAACATGACTTTTTATAGCAGAATCCTTCCCGGTGTTGTGGAAGAACTCTGAGATCAGTGCAGTGCATGGAAACAAGCTTTGTCTTTAGCTCATAATCTCTGTGGATTATATTGTGCTTTATGAATATGAATGCAATATTAAACAGATCATCAGTAAAACAATTAGGTGTGAAAAAAAATGGTGCCCATTTTCCTCTCTAGCATACTCTCTCCATCCTGAAGACGCCACACTCTTGACCTTGTGTAGCTTGTCTCTATGGCAACCTTGACTTTAAAACATTTTTATGAGATTTACTGACTCACATGTGAAGAAAAATTAAAGCGGTGCCTGTCTTAGGGCCAAAAACTGAACCTCAAACTGCCATACCTTACAGCAAAAATCATTCTTAATAAACTATGGCTAATACTGGGAAATGTGCATAAAATTCTTAACCATTTAGTGACAAACAGAATATTCCACTTAAAAGCATTGGGATTAAAAGAGGATTAATCTCTGTGATTTTCGGCTAGTTCCCTAAAGTAATTTCTTTCTGGTTTTACAAAGACCTAATAAATAACACAAAATAGACCCAATCAGGGCATTATCAAAAAGATGGCATTATCAAAGTACAGGACTTAACCTTTTAGCTAATAATGAGTCAGGAGGTCAAATGTGCCTGCTCAAAAGCATGTCCTAGTTTAATGTTTTATTTTGTGACTGGTTCACAAAATCATTTTCAATACATGGTAACGCAAGTTACATACACTATCTGTATCTGTTAGTGATCCAAATACCTGTATCTGTATTAGAATTTAAACAGAAAGTCAATTAGCCCTTCCTTCTGTGCTTCATTCCGTCCATCCATCCATCCATCCATCTATCAGTCCATCCAAATAAACCCAGGGATAGAAATGCCAGCAGTGTCAGCATGGTCTGTGAATTCTCACTCTAACAGTTTCTCAACCTCAGCTACATCACCTGAGTTCATAATTGGTCTCAACTAGAAATGTATGTGGGATTGTTTTAATCCCGCTCATGCAGTTATTATTTTTTGTTTGTTCCTGGCCACAATATATTCTAATGAATTTAGTTGGTTCTATTTCCCAATACATATATATATATATATATATATATATATATATATATATATATATATATATATATATATATATATATATATATATATATATATATAAACCTAGTAGCCTACTTTAAACCACCATGACCCTGAACAGGCATCGCATTCATGTTGATACAGTAAGTACAGATAAGTAGAACTTGACGCCTACAGCATCAACGGAAACGCCTCCACTGCCAATAAGTCTAGTCTTTCTTGTTACTAATTTGTATGCCAGAAATACCCTTAAAATATAATTCAAACATAAAGGAAGCTATTGAAGTGCTGTGACCTTGAACATGTTTGGATCATTTCCAAAACAGTGATAATTCCATATAAATTGTACAAACATTCAGCCACTTGTTTTTGAGATATTGTGCTTACGAGAATCTCGGGTGGACACACAGACAGACGGAAAACCCAAAAACATAATGCCACCGCTTCGTGGCAGAGGCATATCGGACCGCTTGTTCAAGCATTAAAGCAAAAAAAATAGAAAATCCTGCTTGTGTAACTAGGTGTGAATAGAGTGCCTCCTATTTGTTTCTGTATTTCTTTGTTTAAAACATATCTGTTCAAGCCAAATAATGTATTCATATTTGGCTACATTCCTCATATGAACGTATACTGCTGAGAAAACATTTATTAGTGATGATACCTGAGAGCTTTCCTACTTGCTAATACTGACAGATCCCTGGTCCTATGCAAGCAACCTCATTTTTTCATCCATTTATGTTGTCAATGTTTGAAAGGTTTAAGGTGTAAAATGTTCAGCATAAGCTAAGACAATGTGCAAATATACTGTGGATGTAATATTTAATCATACCCAGTCCTCATGTACTGCACATTTTGGTTCACTTGTCATTTTTTTTGTGACGCAAAGACCTATAGGATGTCCCTTAACTCATTTTCAGTCTTTATGTCTAGCATCAATCATCTGCTTTGTCTGGTAAATAGCATACTGGCCGTACCGAGGAATTTCCACCTCATTTCCAGTACGAACCATAACAGTGGATGAGGTCTAATCTTGTCTAATCTGTTTTTCAGAAATGGTCAGAGGATTGTAGGGTCCTAAAAGCAGAAGCACCAAATGACCAAAAGGTTAATTCTGTTTTTCTGGGGCTGAATGTGACGCCGCGAAGACATTAATTATTTACAACCTCAGGCTGTTAATCTTATTTAAACGACTGTGAGTGAGTTGAATGTTTAATGGTATGAATTTGACTTCTCTTTTCAATTGCTTTATTTTTTTAGTGATTAGAACAGGAATTATTGTATTATGTTTAGTTATTTGCATGCAAAGTGGGAATGGTCATGTTTCTATTCACATGTTTAAAGGCTTTATGTATGTATTATACAACATTAAATATATCTGTGTGACTGCTTTTGTTTGTTGATGGTGAATGCATATGCACATGCTGATTCTTCGGGGCATTGAGAGTGTTATACAGCTAATCATCCTCTAAGCCTTTTAATTCAAGTGTTCGGTTAAAGCTGAGCACTGCCATCTAGTGCTAACTAATCCTAGCCAAGAATTTAAATCACAGCCATGATCACAGTGAACCTTGACCTTTCTGAGATTGGGTCATGAAGAAAGACACACCATCCCTTAACATGCATAAGCAGCTTTAACAGATACACTGCAGCCTCGTCTTGAATAGAATGAGATTTATTTCATGACTTAAAAGGATATCAATATTGGTTAATGGCAAGCAGAGAAAAGAAATACCCATAATTAATGGTGTGAATCAGAAATATTGAAATAAAAATTAGGTAATCAGTACTTTTTCTGTGACAATCCTTGTGCATAAAACCCAATTTAGCCAACGTTCAATAATTAGTCATCTGTTTCACATAGCTTAAGCCATCTCTGAGTATAATATTGAGTGGAGTTACATTATTATTTGCTCAAGCTAACTGTGTTTCCCATTTCATTTTTTTGAAGGAAAGCCAAATCATAGGCCAGTCTTTAATAAAGATATACCTGATGATACCACATTTTCCTGAGCTGTGTATAGGAAAAGATCAATTTGGCATAACATTGCGTAGGAAAGAGCCTGCTTATCACTCAACAGTTAAGAGCTGAGTGCAGTATCTGCAGATAATTTGCTTATTGGGCTTCCACTTCAGCGCAGTCCTCACTGAAGAAAGCTCTCAGTTTCTTTCCGCTCGAGATATATTTAATGCTCTCTACCTCTCCGCCATAGTTGCTGGGCTTCTGGAAATGGATCTCCAGATGGTCCTGCATATCTTCTTCATCACTTACATCCTGAATGCCTCTAAGCAGTATGGTACGCTGTGGCACCCCTGAGAACGTCTAGAATGGACCACATATCAGCCAGTAAATAACAGACAGAGCACAGAGATTGGTTATTGAAAACAGCTTGGCATGGCTGTAAAACTGTTAAAGCGGTGTTACACAATCCTGCTTCTGGAGATGCCAGAAGAAACCAATTTCAACCTCATGAAAGGCTTCTTAATCAGAGACGGGTGTGCTGGTAAGGTAGAAAGTGCCAAAATATGTCGTGCACTCAAATAGATACCTCAGTATCATTGTGCCTGATGTAAACCGAAGTAAGGTCAGTGGATCGTGGCAGATGTACCCCTAAAACACATTTCAATCAACATCAGCAAATCACCTGAAACTTCTTCAGCTGGTAGTCATAAAGTGGCGCCACGCTGACTTCCATCTCGTTAATGGTATCTATGTAGAAATTTCCCCTATGGGTCAAATTCTCTGCAACTGTACATGGAACAAAAAAAGATGCACATCATTCAAGACACTGTAGGTGTGTATCTTTATGAGAGAAGAAAGAATAGAGCAAAATGCTGATTAGCAATGAACTATAATTTTCTTTTTTTTTGCTTGTAAGATATTCTCCCAACCAAGTAAGAGATTGCATATTGTATATGTATGTCTAATGTAAGGGTGTAATTTAATGCCACTATCTGTATCTGTATTGGTTTAGTGCTCCAAATATATGTATAGTATTCGAATTTATACCCAAAGGTGGTGTGTTCTAAACTGTAAGGTTTTTTTAATTAAATATGAATGCTACTACTATGCCTGTAGAAACACTGGAAAACATTGAACAAAGCCCCAGAGGTAGACATGTCAGCACTGACAGCATGGTGTGTGAATTTTGGCTTGGACAGTTCTTCAGAGATGTGCCCAGGACTGTTTTTTTAATCCTGTTAACACAGTTATTATTTTTGTTTTCTACCTGCCTGCGATATTTTCTAAAGAATTTACTTGGGTTCTGCTGCCTAAAATATAAACAAACTAGTAGCCTAATTTAAACCACCGCTACCCTGACCTGGCAGTTACTCAGGATGCTATAAATGTATCTGTGCCACATGTTCATGTTAATGAATGTGGTCTTTCTTTGTCCCGCAAGCTTCAGATCTGACCGCTCACTTGTTTTCACATGAAATGATGGAACTCGTGCAACTATTTTATTGTGCTCCACAGAATCCCAGTCCTGATGCACACTTCTAATCTCAACCAGTCAAGATTTCTGGCAAGTTTTCTAAATAAATAAATAAATAAATAAATAAATAAATAGTACATCTCCGATTTGTATCTGTATCTGTTTAGAACACATCTGTTCATTCTGAATAATGTTTGTATTTAGTCACATTCCATGTCTACTGTACAATGTGGATGTTAGATGTTAATACATCTAGATGAGCATTCGGGCCTTTTATACAGTCACTTATAGCTGACCACTGCCATCTAGTGCTGACAAATCAAAACGAATATTATAAAGAACAGCTATGGCTGTTGTAGTGGTAGATCCAATATTCCTTCTGCCAGTAATAAAGTATAAACTCTGTGTAGTTTTGTATGTAAGCAGCTTTAATAATCTGAAATTTAAAAAATAAAATAAAAATCATATTCCTCATAAGGCTTAAAGGGTATCAGGAAGAAAAGGAAAAATATATTTTTCTTGGATTATACAGTTCACAGAATGCTCATTCATGGATGAATCAGTCACTGCAAGATGAGGAAGAAACCTTGGGAGGAAATTCAAAAAGGAACCCATCCTCTTCTGGGTGTCACTGGATAGTGGGATCATAAATCACTCAGTATACACTTGTAGAAGAGTCATGTGTAACACATACAGACCTCCAGTATTGAGGAAGGTAACGTGGCCTGCTCCAGTCTTCATGTCATATTCCATTCTCTCCACCTCGCCTCCACCACGGCTTGGTTTCGAGAAGCCCAGCTCCAATCGGTCTCTCATTCGTTCCTCAGGCAGACAAGCAACAGCATCTGAGAACTCAATGGTCCTCTTGGACACCCTAATATGCACCTGTAGAGAAGAAGTAGAGATCAGACACAACCCTGGTTTCTTTTTCACAGCGAGTATTTTGAAATGAAAGGTGCAAAGATGCGACCTCGCTATACCTCAAATTTCGCAGAGGGCTCAAGAGTTAAGGTGCCTGGCTTTACTTCACTCCTGGTTTTGTCGCATGCCACAGTGCACTTCGGCAGCCTGAGGATCTGACTCGCCACTTAAAGACGGGATGAGTGAAAATGTCAGGTTATACGAGCTTATATACATTCGTTTGAGGTATTCTAACCACTGTCAGGGTCTACCAGGGTATGGTTCCACAGCAACAGCTAACAATTACATAATTCATATTGTCTACTGCAGTAAAGGGTCTAAAAATCTGTTCTACTATGTTCTACGTTTCTATAAAGATGATGCTGTTTCAGACTTTACCTTTCTCTTCCTCAAACGTGATGAGAGCTTCCCCACCTTTCAACAGAAAGGAGGGTCTTTGGATGATGGTGAACACTGCCCTGATATCCTGATCAGCATGCTCTTGCTCATCGCTCTCGTCTTCCTCATTTAGTTCGGTGTGAGTAAATTTCATTCTTTTCTCTGGGATCTGAGCTTTGATCTGAGAAAATACATTGACACCATTGATCATAATACTCAGTTTTGGTTATTGTTTGTAACACGTTTGTTTATGAAGTCAGAACTTAGGGTTTGGCCGTAATTACAGAACAAAATCGAACCAGTTCTCTACTGCCCTCTTGTGGTGTTCTAGTTTATTACAACACAACCAACTAAAATCCCCAGCACAGATCACAACCTGTCAGTACCTTAAATCTCTGTTGCAAGTTGTCCATTTCTGCCTTCTTAGATTTGAGCTGCTCCTTATAATGCTGTAGTTTTTTCTGCAGATCCTGCTTAGCTTTTGTAATATTATTAATTTCCACCTAAAAGAGAATCAATTGTCTTAAATTACCAAGTAAGGGAGGCAACAGCAATAGACGTATAGTTGTAAATGAAATATGAGTTTAGTCATGCAGTCTAAATTTGTATATGCTTGAAATTAATAAAGATCAAATTTCATCATGATTGTGACTGTATTTACACTTGCTTTCCACGGACGGTGTTGATATATATTTTTACATATTTTTGTGTATATTACTAAGCTTTTAGATGATGATAATAATAATAATAATAATAATAATAATAATAATAATAATAATAATAAATGTTTGTGTCAAATCTTTTATAAAAATGAACCACTAAAATGCCAGTAATGTCAATGAAATAAAACAACAAGCAGCAAATGAGCAAAAATATCAGAAAAATGCCTAAATTAAAAGGTGCTTCGTAACAACATGCATGAACCCAAAATTTTAACCGTGAAGTAAAACGCTACGTAAACAAATCATAGACGTAAAGGAAAGAACATGTAGTATTAAGGTATCCAGCACACCTGTATATCCTTCATTGTTTTGCTGAACCTGGCTGTAAGTTCTTCTTCAGCGCTCAGCACATTTGTGGTCTCCTGCTGGGCTTTTTTCTTTGCCTCATCCGTATCCATTTTCTCCAGAAGCAACCTGGATTTTTCTGTATCGGCAACCTCTACAAAATTCTAGTAGAGAGTGAATAATAATAAGCAAGCTTGTTTTAAGATACTACAGGTAGAAATTACTTTGGTCACATTAATCACATCAATTTTCAGGTAATAAGTTGCAATTGTAACATGTCTATTGTTAAACTACTGTAGTTCAAAAAAATGCATTTCACATTTAATTTCACTAGTTTTGTCCACCTGCAACCACTGCTTTAGCTCTGCCCACATGACAAATTCATGTCATGTCCTATAACCCTAAAAAACTTGTTTCCTAATTATATATTTCAGTTTATAAGCCATTATGATATACATGTCAATACATGTCAATTTTATAATGACAAATCTTATAAACTACATCTAATAGTGTGGAAATTAAATCATTTATATTTTTAAACTTGGTTTTTTTTTTCAGTTTTCTCTGTTCAGAACCAAAAATCAGTATTCAGTATTCATGAAATTTTACATGTGCATTCCTATCCCTATTTAGACACTTATTATACTGGAATTTCTGAAAATGTTGATAATTATTCAATTTAAAATAGATTCTGTACTAAAAATGTCATTAACATAATGTATTAATTTAAAAAAAAAAAATTTATATCATGGTGCTTTCTTGATTAAACTATAAATACCTGACAAACTGCTCTAGAGGGAATTCACACAAATCTGGACACATGGACACATGACTAAATTCTGAGCATGCGAACATAACGAATGGTTGGTGGATTTGGTGGAAAAGCTAAATGAAAAAGTGATGTAGATGAAAACACACTTTCCATCTCTCCAGCTCCTCCTTGGCATCACTCAGCTGCTGGTCTTTGGATGGCTGTTGAGCAAACAGCTTGGAAAACAAGTACAAAACACAAACGTTAAGAAATGGTTAATAGATAAGAAAATAATAATAATAATAATAATAATAATAATAAAGAAAGAAAAAGAATTTTAAAGCTTTGAGGCAAACGTGGCTTACGTTAAGCCATGACACCAAATCTCCAACAGCCAAACAACACCAAATCTCTCACGCACTTACCTTGTAATAACCACTATCCACTTCCCAAAGGGCAGAATGAAAAAGAAATAATTCTCATGTTTTTGCCTCTAGAGAAACTCATTTTAAAGAAAACATCCCTGCTAAAAAAAAATCCATTTTGGTCTGACTAGCTACCATTTTTTGCCAGCTGGTAGGCTATTTTCCAGCTTCTTAGTTACTGGATTTATCAATAATCAATGTTTGGGATTTTCTAACTGCCTTACTGATGTGTTATTTTCTTAAAAACTAGGCTACTTGTCAACAAGGTTGCATTAGTAGTGGTAGTTCAGAAACTTTCCATTCTACCAGCACTTTATCAGTTTGACCAGCTTGGTCTGTGTTTTCGTATTTGGTCAGACCAAGCTGAATTTTTCAACAGGGGAAAAGTAATTAACCCTTAATGTGTTCTGCTCTCCAAATTCTGCTCTGTTTCTGATTAAAAGTGAAGGGTGATCTGAAAAGAGCCTTTTCAGTTGCAGGACCTAGGCTTGGGAATAAGTTGCCACTCCACGTTAAGTCTTCACCAGCTCTTGAGGTTTTTAAATAACGTCTCAAAACACACCTCTTCGTTTCAGCTTTTGAGTCTGTTTAAATGTAGTATTCTTACTTCTTTTAAATTTGCTTTAATTGTACGGCACTTTGGTCAAAAAGTTTTTGGTTTTAAATGTGTTTTATAAATAAATGTGACTGACTGACTGACTGACAAAATGGAAGAAGAGCAATTGTCTTCATGTATTTGGCTCGAAAGAAACTCATTATAAAGAAAATATACCTGCTAAATAATAATAATAATAATAATAATAATAATAATAATAATGAGGAGGAGAAGAAGAAGAAGAAGAAGAAGAAGAAGAAGAAGAAAGTTGGTCTGACCAGCTACCAGCTGCCAAAACAAAATGGCAGCAGAGCATCTTTGCCAGCTGCTGGGCTATTTTCCAGCTTCCTAATTACTGAGTTAATCAATAAATGTTTGAGATTTTCTAACTGCCTTATTGTTGTGTTATTTTCTTAAAAACTAGGCTACATGTCAACAAGGTTGCATTAGTGACATTAGTGACTTTATAGTGACATATCTACAGTATATTATCTACTATCAAAACAGTGTATAAGCCAAGTTATAAATCACCTCAGAGCTCTACCTCAGGCGTTCCACCATTACAAAGCTATTAAAGGCTAACAAACGACTATGTTAAGCGAGCTAGAAACCAAACAATATACACTTTATGGATTATATCTACTGTCTACTATCAAAAGAATGACCCCATAAACTAAATATAAATAAATATTAAGGTTTGGTGTCGCTTGGTCGTTGTTTTCGAGCTCTAAGCAAGCTGAAGCTGTTTTTACTCTACAGGCAAGCACATGAGCTTACCTCTCCGTTTCTCTGCTCCTCCATAGCCGACATGATGAGAACTAACTGCCAAAAAAGAGAAAAAACACAACAAAAACAGGGGAAATATTTCGAAATAATGTTTCCTTCACTTTGTTGTCGGTGTGAGAGGGTGAAGGGTTTCGCGGAACTCAAGCTCAGCGCCCTGAAGCGAAACTGAAAGCAACGTTAGCAGTTTGTGTGTATAAAAAACTCGGGCTTTTCCCCTTTAACTTTATCACTTCGCTGATTTACTTCAATGACGCGTCTGTCAGCTCAGCTCTAGCGCTACTTTCATAGCAATGGACGACAAAACGCTGGTTCTTGAGGGTCTACCAGGGGATTTAGACCTGGTGAGAACCAAACTACACCTTCATTTTAAAAACAAGAGGAAATCTGGCGGAGAGGTCATGCACATCCGAGCACATCCCGAGGACAAACGGAAAGCCCTGCTCATCTACCCCCTAGAAACAGGTACCAAATTACAATTCATTTTAATACTATTGTATTGTATTGTACTATTGTTAAGGGGGGGCCATGGTGGCTTAGTGGTTAGCACGCCTGCCCCGCACGTCAAGGATTTGGGGTTCGAGTCCATGTGTGGCATCTGCATGCTCTCCCCACGCCCTGGGGGCCCTCCCTGGGCACCCTCGTTTCCCTCCCCAGTCCAAAGACAGGCCTTGTAGGCTAATTGGCATTTCCAAATTGCACTCTGCACCCCATCCAGGGTGTCCCCATGTCCCCCCAGGGACAGGCTCCAGGCTACCCAGTGGCCCAGTGTAGGATAAGCAGTACAGAAAATGGATAGATGGACTATAATTAAGAACTCCAAGTAGATAAACACATACATTGTTGAATTTGATTATTTGCATATCCAGAAACACTACACCTTTACTGCTTAACACTTCCTGCATTGGTTTACGGTAAACAAGCCATGTATTGCACTTCAGCACCAATAAACCACAAGTACAGCACCACCTGTTTTAATTAATGTTAATGTTTGTTTAAATTCATTCACAATATGAAGTAAATATGTTCTTGGTCATTTCAGGACTTATGTGAAACTGAATGGGGGATTTCTGTGAGTTACACCCAGTGACTGAGTTCAGTCCATTAATATTTAGCAGCCTAACATGATTAAATTTATGCCAAGTTACAGTATGTGGACTTATTTTTAGTCCTGGATGGAATAGGCATGATCATTTAATAAAAACGTCCATAAGTTATTTATGTATGTACGACCAGCAAATTTATGAATGGACCTAAAAATTCTGCTTTGTCTGCACTTACACTATAACCGTGGTATAATCAGAACCTATAATCCTGACTATACATAGATTTATGCAATCTGGTTATTTAAATTACATTTAAACAAACATCAGTTAATTTGTTACAGTTACTTTCTGGTTATAAATGTGGAAATTAATAGTTTAGAAATGCTAAAGCAGTAAATAATTACGTATATAATTATGTCTCCCATATGTCTATATTCTCTTTTATGTCTTTTTGCGCTTACATTAATTACTTTGGGGGGAAATTAAATGCCTTTCTTTTTTTTTCAAAACTCCAGATTTAAACAATGTCCTTAAACAAGGAACGCACAAAATTGATTTCAAAGCCCAGGGAGTTGTTGAACTGACAGTGAAACCCTTGAATGTCACGAAAGAAAAGGTGAAACCGCCTCTTTTACCAAGACCAAAGATAGAAATTCTTGAACATGTCAGATCTTCGCAAGCCACTGCAGGTGTACAGGTGAGTTTTTTGTTTTGTTTTTGTTTTTTTTATCACTCCGCAACCGGTGCAACCAATAGCTGGTGTTTTGCGTCAGGGCTGCTCATGATTTTCATAAGCATTTCTGTCCTTGTTGTTCCAGTTAGGCCTGTGTGTGCATTACTCTGCAGGGCTTTAAAGTAATATTGAAACGCTTCCAGTAAACATGAAGAAGGAGGAAGTGGTTTTGTTTATTTAATCATTACATAAATGGTTATGCTTATTTACTCATTAGGCTCATCATGTGGTTAAGAGGCCTAATCTATTTGTTTTGTGTATCTTTTTGTATTTTACATGTAATATAAGAAGTCTGGCTCTAAAGTTGAAAAAGGTACTGCAATTCCCTTCATAATATGTAAAGTTTAATGATGTGCTACATAAAGGCTATAAAAGTAGGCTGATAAATAAGTCCATCATGAAATGATTTCTGTGTTTCAGGAAATGAAGAGCACTCAAAAACCAAAGACCTGCTTATCAGCACCATGGAGTCAGTTGATAAAGATATTCTTACATTGTACTTTGAACAGTTTACAGAGAAGGCTGAAATCACAAAATATGGAAAAAACAAGTGGATCCTAAAAGTAGCCAATCAGTCAGGTAAATTTTAACCCTTTTTTATCTCTTTATATCTTGAACAGAGCCATCTAAAATTTACTGTTGCTTAAGATCACCCAGAAACTATGAATCACATACAGTGAAATACAGTAAAAATGAATTATAATAACAGCAATACACCATAGACCCTAAAAATGTTGATTCTGTTCTTTAGATTTATTGACTATTCTGGGCCAGAAGAAACATGAGTTCGGGCTGACGGTGGAGTTGTATAAAGAAGCATGTGTTTCAGAGCAGTGGGACCCTCGGCGCTTCATCCTAACTGGGTTTAAAGACAGCTGCAAATGCAAATTAATTACCGTGTTCATTGGGAGCTGCAGTCAAAAGGCAGCACACACCTGGGAGATAGTAGATGATGAGAGAATTGTGGTCACCTTCAAGGAAGACATAGGTGAGTTTAGGAGCCAAAATATATAATTTTCTATAAGTTTTACAAAATTCTGCTCTGTTTCCAGTTAACTAATGATCAGGGGATTTATGACTGGACACAATATTTTTTAAAACACAAAAAGTTTTCTTAAGCAGTGCATTTTTTCTGCAAAGCACTCATTTCAAAATTATCATCACTCCATCAGTTAATATCTGGAGAGGCTCCCAGGGGAGAATAACAACACCGAGCCTCATTCTGTCATCATGCATAAAAAGGTTGGAGACACTTGTAGGAGATCTTTGGTGCCTAGATCATGATTAAAAGTGAAGGGTGATAGAGCCTTTTCAGTTGCAGGACTTAGGCTTGGGAATAAGTTGCCATTCCACATTAAGTCTTTCAGCTTTTGTATCTGTTTGAATGTAGTATTCTTACTTTTTTTACTTGCTTTAATTGTATGGCACTTTGGTCAACATTTCTTGTTTTTAAATGTGCTTTATAAATAAATGTGACTGGCTGACTGACTGGTCCACTACTGAATGCAGGACACTTCAGTCTTCTTTAGATTCTTAAATCTCTGTGCAGACTTCATTCTGCAATTCAGAACACAGGTTAGTGATAGGGTTAAAATTAGGACACCAAGATGGCCAAAACAAAACAGTATTTTTTGTGTAAATTCTTGTGTAATTTAAATGTATGTTTGAAGTGGCATGATTGGAAGTAATAGTTTCCCAGATTGGAACCCTTACTATGGATTGTCACCAAAAAAACACTTTCAACACAATACTGCTATATAATATGTGTAACCAGGAAACACTAGGTACCAGAAACCTTGACCTTGAGACAAAGGTCAATAATGAATTTTTTCATCTCTTTTGTTTGTGTGTGAGGATCATATTTAAGTCCTCAATCACAGAGGCACCTACAAGAAGCTGTGGCTGGAAGTCAGTGCCTGTCATGGCAGTAAACTAAGCCATCAATTTGAAGAAAGAAGCCTTATAATAGTATAAGAGATATGGTATAAGAGACCCAAAAGGGCTGTAGCAAGAACAGTTGCAGACATGGGAGGAGTTTGGAGAGCCCATGGATAAGGGGTGGCCACAATCTCAGGCAGGGGAGACGTGAGGGGAAGTGTTGACCTGGGGATATTGTTGAGAGATGAAGGAAGCATTTTGAGGAACTACTAAACCCATTGGACATGTCCACCCTTCATGAGGCAGTTCCAGAAATCTCTAGTGTCTTGAGGTTACTATGGCAGTTAGAAACCTTGTTCAGTACTGAATAAGTTGGGGTTGTATTGTAAACATGCCTTTAATGTTGCATGGAGATCTGGGGCTGTGCATTTGGACTGGCAAACTAGGTGGTCCCTATTTTTACAATTATAGAGACATCACACTACTCAGCCTTCTAGGAAAAGTCTAAGGCAGGATTCTGGGGAGGAGACTCAATCCGATAGTTTAAAATAGGATTCAGGAGGAATCTAGGATTTGGGAGGTTTTTGCCCAGGCTGCAGAAGAGTGGAACAGCTCTTTATTCTTGCACAGCTTTATGAGGGGTCATGGGAGCATCCTAATCCAATCCAGTTGAGGGGAGGGGGTAGAGGAGTAGAGGTAACATCCATGTCACTTGCAAATGATGTTCTCTTGGCAACATCCAGAGTGGATCACCAACACACGCTCAATCATATCACTGCTGCGTGTGAAGCAGCGGGGATGAAAATCAGCACCTTCAAATGAGGCTTGGTTCTCTTCTAGGCATGAGTAGGATGCTCCCATTAGCTGTGGGGAGAGACCTTACCCCCTGGTGGCGAAGTTTAAGTATCTTAGGATCTTATTCACGTGATGCGAAATGAGATTTTTGTCATTTGTCATTATTTATGAGATAATCTTCTGGGCTTAGTCTCTGTGATGAGGAGCTCAGCAAATATAGGAGAGTGTCAGAGTAGAGGTGTTGCTCCACTAAACTGAGAGGAGCCAGTTGAGGAAAACTGAGCACCTTAAAAAGATTCCCCTTTGTCGGCTCCAGTCAGAGCTATGTCCAGGCCACACCCAGGCCCTGTAGAAGGAAAATTAATAAACCATGTCAGTTTTACTTCTCTTATAAAACAAGTTTACAGAGGTTGACTGTCTTTTTTAAAATCCAAGACCGGGACTATGCTACTGATAAGACTAGATGGCAAGAAAATATGTCTTTGTTTAAAGACACTGGTTCTACCTTGAGAAAAATTATCTATAGGGCACAGGGATGCTGAATGTCATCATATGAAGATATGTGGTCGCAGGAGGTTATAAGAAATCAAGCAAAATCCCTTAGACATTACAATCCAACTGAAGAAATTAATATAATTTTTACCTTTTAATTTTCCAGATTCAAAATCTTTCATTGAGAAGTGTGCAGCCAAAAACCTGCAAAGCATGGAGATTGAAGCCACTTACTTAGAGTTCACAGATTCAGTTCTGGTACAGGGGGATATGAGCAAACTTACAGAAGAAGCTCTTACCCTCTACTTCGAAAACAACAAAAAGAGCAGTGGAGGTGACATCAAGTCTTTAATCTGGGTCAACAAACAAAAAAGTGTGGTCATATCCTTTCAAGACTGTCGTGGTAGGTTTTCCAAATATCTTTGTATCATAAAGTATTTTGAAGCATACTAAACACTTTTATATATCAAGACATTTGGAATAAGTTAATTTGATATAGACACTCAAGATGGTGACCAGAAGTTTTTCTGCATTCTTCTTCTCCTACAATAGTGGTGCAAGAAGTGGTGGAGCGGAAACATCATCTTTGTGGCACAGACCTTAGCACTTCACTTTTTTACTCGAGTCTTCAGAAGGCTTTGACAGGAGAAATGCCAGTGTGGTCCAATATATCCACTACTATGATTATTCCTGTTGATAAGGCAGTCAGAAGTTTCATTGAAAAAAACAAAAAGTGCAAAAATGATTTTGAGAGACAACTAAAGGTGGTTCATGCTAATGTAATTTTTGACAAGACCACATCCCCTGGAGAGATTGCACTTGAGATGGCTATGGACAAAGAGTCTTTAGCTGCTGTTCGACTAGGAGCAACTTGGGAAAGTAAAGCCCAAAGAGAAGCACAAGCCTTTCTGAGTAGGTACAGCACAGCTGAATTGCCAGTTGAGGTCGAGATCTGGAAAAGGGTAGAGCGTGATTGCCTTGAATTTGTCAATTCTGATGTTGAGGTCACCTATATTAAAACCAAAATTGCAGTAGTTGGCCTAAAAACAGAAGTCACTACCATCTTGGACAAGATTCAGAACCTTCTTAAGGATGCAACTGCAAAATTAGAAGTGGAAAGGAACACTGTTGAAAAAGTGATTCGGTTTGAATCAAAAGAGACACTAGAGTTGGTAGAAAAACGTGTACATGCCAAACTTCAAAATGTAACATTAAAAAAAAATGAAACTAACCTGACTTTTCACCTGCAAGGTTTGAGGGACTGTGTAATTACTGTTGAAAGGGTCATCAAGCAAGCACAGGAGAATGTTATCTTTCAAAAACTGAACATCTCGGCCCATTTACTTCAGTTTCTGAAGTCCTTGGATCTAAAGAAATTTGAACAAAACCATTTTGTAACAAGCCATATACCAGCTTTATTTCTAAATGATGGAGAGCTTCTTGGGGTTGTTGCAGAAAAAGAATACATCAAAGCAGCCGAAGACAAAGTTAAAAAGATCCTTCAAGAGGAGGTCATACATCTTTCTCCTGATGCAAGCACAGTAATTAGCTCTGAAAACTGGGTGAACTTTTTGAACCAAATTAAAGTGGATTTAAGTCATGATTCACAGAATGTTAAACTCATACCTTCAGAGGCACAGATTGTAATCTGCGGATTTGCTCAAGTGGTGGCAAATCTTTCAAAAAAGGTCAAGGATTATCTGGAGAACAAGACACCAGCAACTGAATATATCCATCTAAAATCTTTGCAGGAATTGGGGTTTGTTGACTCTTGCCTGAAATTGTCAGAAATTCCAGAAATCCGAAACCTTGGCATAACCATTCGATGTTGCAGAACAATGAATTCTCCATGCCTGAAGGTTACAGCATCAAAAGAAAAAATCCAGGATGTAGTAACTGTTGTGAAAAGGCATATATCCTCCATTTTCACTCAGAAGAAGACTTATTCTAAAGCAGGAGAATCTAAGGTCATACTCAAGCATGAAGCCAACATTCAGGCCAAAGCCAAGGAATGGGATTGCAAGGCTTACATTTCAACTCACAAGACTAGCCCTTCAAGAAGATACAGCTACCAAATAAATAGTTACATTACTTTAACTGTTACAGAGGGTGATCTGCAGCACTTTCCAGCTGATGCTTTGATTTGTCCTATGAGTAGCAAACTAGCTTTTGACAATCCTGTTGCTCAAAGGTTTCTTCAAGTTGCAGGTTCGGATATTCAAGCAGTGTGCAGCAGACTCCAGAAAGAAAAGCAAACTTTACTTGCTGGGGAAGTGGTCCTCAGTGACCCAGGAAATCTCAATGCCAACAGCCTTATTTATACTGTGCTGCCCCAGAGTGGTCAACAGTTCACTTTGGGATCTCATTATCTGAAATCAGCTATTCTTAATAGCCTCCAGAAAGCAGAATCTAGAAACGATACTTCTATTGCAATGCCGGCAATAGGATGTGAAACTTTCGGGTTCTCCACCAAAGAAAGTTGCATGGCAATCAGAGAAGCAGTACTGCAGTTCAGCAATCAACAAAATTCCCCAAAGAGTATAAAGAACATATTTGTGGTAGATTCTGATGTGAAGATACTGGAGGAGTTCAACAACATCATTGCTCAACTGGTATGTTTGCTGTTTTTCCACCATTCATGTTACTTGGACTTCGTAGTTAAAAGGTCCAACTATCGTAATTCTCCTCTCCTGTCACCAGGGTTTTTCTAATGTGAAAGCATCTGCCACTCCAACAAACACTACCACTCAAGACCAACCAAAATCTCTAAATCTGAAACAAGCATCAGACACAGAAGGTACCCTTTTGTTATTATAATACCAAATATAACTATTCGTCAGAGACTATACAGTGTTTAATTTTGTTTTGTTTTTCTCACACATATGGTTATAAACAGTAATTGTTCATGGAGTGGTAGTGTCTCTCAAAAAAGGTGATATCACCAATGAAACAGTGGATGTCATTGTTAATTCCAACAACAAAGCCTTGGATCTTGACACAGGTATGTTAAGCTTCTTTTGTGCATATGTTAATGCATTTGAGAGAAATCTGGGGTGAGGTGTGAGGAGAAATCAGATTCCTGAAATCAGATACATGAAATCAGATTCCAGATTCCTGTTGTATTATGGTTGGTACACAAATGTAATACAGCAACGGTTTTTAATTACAGTACAAAAAAGCGGAAAAGAAGACAGATAGAGTAGGCCACGTACAGCAGACTAGAGTAGATAAATTTTGGTAGCTTGCTCATACTTGGAGAATAAAACCATGGTTACACCATACAATTTTAGTGTGAGTAGATATGGTTGCAAGGTAACCTTATTCGGGTGCTAATGCTGCATGCAGAAAGTGACCGACTAGTATATCCATCAGCAAACATTAGGAACTGGATGTGGTACTAATTGGACAGTGGCAACAGCTTAAAACTGCAAACTTGTCATCAATTTCAACATTTCCGGTCTTCATGTAGCTAGAACAAGAGAACTGCACATAGCATAGAATATCACCTTGTGTCTGATTAAAATGAACTGTGTCACCATAGACATAATTATGCTAGGGACCAGTCACCACCACTTTTTGAAACTATGCTGTATTTGTGGAACCTTGTAATTGGCCATTTGTAAGTTGCAATAACGTCATTTCCCACCACGCCACATTCAATATGCGGAGTGGAAAAAAAAAAACATGGTCAGAGCACATGAAGCTCATAAAAAGTTACTTTAAGCGCACTTTTACAGATACAGATCTGAGCGGCTATTTGTTCTGTTCTACTATAGTGCTACATACTACTATATTTCAAACATACATGTAAAATGTGGACTGAAATTGCCGACTACAATTAATGATAACTCGATTGCTGATGATTACCTTCTCAAAACAGTGATAAGTACAGTCAGTGTTATTGATTTAACCAAGTACTGTGTGTATATTAACTGATCTAAATACTGTTACATCCTAAATACTAAATATCCAATACTGTTATAAACTCATTTAAAAGTAGAGAAGTGGTACTATACACTGTTCACTTTACACTGCGCGCAGCCATGTTGATTTGACATCATTCCATGAACAGGGAGGGAACTGGTAGCTGAGAATACTCCCTGAAGTTGACAAGTAGAAATTGCAAGTTGAGGGGGCGTTTTCGGTGGCTTTTACTGGTTGTAAACGGGAAAGTACAAGTTGCAACTTGACTGCAGCACTAGACTACAAGTGTGATAATGTGGCATATACCACACGCTGTTGTGGTCAGATTCATCCTTTTCATGGATTCATTCATTTTTTTCAACCACCCAAAAATTTATTCATTTTTACCCAAGTATGGGCCATTTTGCTTTTAATTCTGAGTTGTTTAGCCTATTACTAAGCAAAAAATGGCAATAAATTTCTCTTACTAATGAGTCTTAGTGGCTGCACTCATGAAGACATTTGGTCACTCTTTCTAAAAGGGGTTCCTCAGGGATTTTTTGGATGGTTAGTTGTTGTGTAACTTTTTGAAGGAATTCTACATAGAACCTTTGAAGGTTCTCCTAGAGGGACATATTGAAGAACTTTTTTTAGTTGCTACATGGAACCCTCTTTTCCTAAGAGTGGAAAAGTGGAAATCTGCTTCACCTGATAGTTAGTACTTGAAAACTAGAATTTCAGTAACTGAGACCTCTGGTACAGATATGTGACATGGATGATGTGACAAACTGTTAACTTATTATGTAATGTATCACTGTGTGCTATTAATGGTATGTCTGTCATGTCTTTTATGCATATCATTTTAATTTGTTTAGGTGTGTCTGGTGCAATTTTGAGGGCAGCTGGAAAATCAGTTGTCAAAGAATGCAAAAAGCATGGTAATCAATAAGTATATATGCCAGTTTAATTTCTGCTGATTTACCATAGCAAAGTGCTCTATCCATGTTGTGCTCAGTCCCTGAGCATTTGATGTATTATTGTATAATGTTGACAGGCCATCAGAAACAGAATGGAGTGGTATTGACAAGCGGAGGTAAACTTTCATGTAAGCATATTGCTCAGATGGTTGGGCCCAATAATGCTGCTGATATTACTACCTCTGTGGAGAAAGTACTGAAACTCTGTGAAACTACAATGACTGCCACAGTAGCCATGCCTGCAATTGGCACAGGTGAGACCACAGTCATTCAAAAGCAACAGATGTAGCAAATGAATATAAAATATTAATTTAAATATTTTCACAGGGAGAGGTGGTATTGGAGAAAATGACTCCATCAAGGCTATTTTGGCTGGAGTGGAAAACCATTTGACTCAGTCAACATCATCCAGCCTCCAGAAAATAACTGTGGTGGTATTTGAGCAGAAGGTTTTAGACGCATACTGCAAATATTTCAAGGAGAGGAACAGCAAGGTTAATGCTTACATTGATGTGTAGTAGTGTCATTTTATGGTTTTAGTATTGTTTATTTTTGTACTTAGTAAATCATTGATTTTGTTCTTTTCTTTCTTTTAGACTGCACCTACCAATATGCCTGCAAATAAAGGTATGGTATAATGGAAACTGTCCTTCACAGTCGTGGAAGCATAAATCATAAACGTATTTTTAGGAATTATGATTTATTTTCTATAGTGGTGAATTGTTTTACAGTGGAAATAATTGTTTTCTCCCAATAGTCAAAATTGCAGGTGTGTGGATTGAGGTAAAGAAGGGGAACATCACCAACGAATCTGTCCGTTGTATTGTCAACACCACCAATGACCAAATGAACTTGACAGTAGGTGTGTTATTATGATTTATACTTATGATTTCCTATATCTATACTCATAGTGTATATTCTGGCAATATGGGCCTGGCACTGAAATTTGCCACAAAAACAGCATTCAGATACCCTATTATGTCACTACAAAGATTTTAGTAATGCAACAGAAGTGGAACCTTTGGTGTATCAGAAAGGATTTTGGAGGAACGTGTTTAGTATGCCCCAAAGTAAAAGTTCAAGTTCAGATATGCATAATATTCTCCAGAACCTTTAATAAAATTAAGTTCTCATCTTTACTACATCCTCCACCTGAATAAAATACTATCCTTTTGTTTTGTTTTAAAATGTAACCTTTTGTGCAGGAGTCTCAGGGGCCATTTTCAGTGCTGCTGGACCCTCTGTTCAACAGGAATGTCACAAACATGGTCAGTTCCTGATGATCCCAACAAACTGTATACACAAATTTAACATTATTCCACACAAATTGTTTACACTGTTCATAAACAAAATATAAAAAATTAAATACTTCATGTACAGTATACATGAAAATACATAAAGTCCGATCATCATTGGTGTGCCTTACTTTTGGTTTACTGTTTGTCTTTTAAGGTCCACTTCAGGGTGATAGAGCTGCAGTGACCAGTGGTGGAAATTTGCAGTGTGATTTCATCATTCACATAATGGGACCCCACTCCAATGCAGAGGCAAGGTTACGGGTAAAGAAAGTATTGGAGAGGTGTGAGGAAAAGCAGATCAGCACCATTTCCTTCCCTGCTGTTGGCACCGGTATGCATTAAATTGTTAAAATATGTTTTTAAAAAAATTATTGAAAATGCTTTCAGACCTTTTTTTTATATAATCATAGATAAATTTCTCAGCTGATTTCATTCTCCTAAAGGTGGAGGTGGTGTTAATAATGTGGATGCCATGACGGGTATGCTACAAGGCTTTCATGACCACTTGTCTCAACGTTCCTCCACTGCCCTTAAACTCATTTATGTTGTCATTGACCGAGATGAAGTTCTGAAAGATTTTCAGCAAGGGCTGAATCAATGGACTGCAAACTCCCAGGTAGAAAACATTTACGTACACTATGTGGCCAAAAGTACGTGGACACCTGACCATCACACCGATATGTGGTTCTTCCCCAAACTGTTGCCACAAAGTTTGAAGCACACAATTGTATAGAATGTCTTTAAATAAATCTGGAATGAGATGTTCAACAAGCACATATGAGTGTGATGGTCAGGTGTCCACATACTTTTGGCCATATGTCAGTTTACATATTGCATTTATAGTGACATGCCAGTCTTAGATATACAAATGTTAACAATATTAGCAGAACATTGACGACACTGAAATATGTGAGGATGAAGATTATTATGGCTCAGACGAAGAGAGTTGGTCCTCGGAAGAAGAGGATGACTTTAGTGGTAAGAGAGGCATCACAAATAAGTTTTCACAAATATTCCGCATTTTATGAGATACTAAAATCAACTTTATATACAGGAAACAGCTTCGAAGCAAACATTGGCCCAATCAAAGTTAAAGTGCTTTGTGGTGACATCACAAAAGAGACGACAGTTGCAATAGTCAGCAGCACTAATACCAGCCTTAATCTAAGCTCAGGTACACATACACACACATACTTACACATTTATTGTACATGTCAGTATATATTATTTATGTGTTTACATGCAGGAGTTCTGGACAAGGCCTTAAATGGAAAGACTGCATAGACATATCACAATCCTGTAATTTATTGCTTTCAGGTGTATCAGGAGCTATCCTCAAAGCAGCCGGAAAGACCGTTGTGGATGAATGCAAAAAATTAGGTATGAAGTTCAGTCTTATACATTCAGAAACACTAAATCGTTTTAATTGTACCAGCATTTAAAGGCAAATAAAGCTGTGGCCTATATATTAACTCTGCTTTGGTCATGATTGTTGATGAGAGGTTGTGATCATTTTTTCCTTGGATAAAAGGTGTTCAACCCAGTGATGGCGTGGTCCTCACAACAGCTGGAAAACTTCCAGTTAAGCACATTATCCATATGGTTGGTCAGACCAAGGAGAAAGAGATCACAAACTGCATGTATAAAGTTCTGAAGAAGTGTGAGGAAAACAAGATTCAGTCTGTTTCATTCCCTGCTCTTGGAACTGGTAAGCACCACAATGCTGTTTCTACTAAATATCATTCAGAAGCAGCAAAAAAAAAACATGCTGTGAACATGGTTCATAGGAAAATAATCCACAATGACCCGATGCAAAACGGAGTGAACTGTTTTGACCCTGAACTGGATTATTTTCCACAGCACAGTCCAACGTGTTCTATTCCCCTTATACGATCCCCAACGATTACAATTTTTTCTTTATTAATGAACAAAACGTCATACTTTTTAACCATTTATAGTTGCATTTAATGTTATGAAATGTCCACAAGACAGCTTAGTGGCTGTTATCAGTTATAACAGATATAAACAGTTGTTCCTCCCTCACTAGCCTCTCTTTTTCTCTGTCTAGAAGTTAATAAAACAAAAAAGCATAGCTTGTGATATTACTGAGAAACCAGAAGAACTTGTGCTGACACTGGAGACTCCTTCCATAAATGTTAAACAAATGTCTTCTAACAGAAAACTTCACCATATTAATGATAATAGATTCTCCTTTTTAAAAAAAAAAATCCATTTATTATTAGTCTTAGATGATGCAGAACATCCACTGTACAAGTCCCTGTGAATGATTTGTTACTATTCCAATGCTAACCTTAGAATGAGTGCCTTAATATAAACTTTATAAACTTTATTTTAAATTCAAGTAAAGTTCAATATAAGTGGTGTGTGTGCTTTCCCCCAGGAGCAGGAAACCTGGCAGCAGCTCAAGTAGCAAATGCCATGATGGATGCGCTGGCAAATATTTCTATTGACTCACCGGTATTTTTAAAAACTGTCCATATTGTAATTTTCCAAAGTGCAATGTTATCAGACTTTGAGGATGCCATGAAGAAGTTCAAAAGGATTTCTCGAAAACCCTTTACAGGTAAACTTTGGCCTGGATACTTTGACCATTGAGACACTTGATGCAATATGCAATGTGATATTTAAAGTTTTGTTTTGTTTTTTTTTACCAACAATGCTATATTTTGTGCATTCTGTACAGTAACTATCCCCAATCCAACTCAGCAAACGTCAGATTCGTCCAAGTCAAAATTGTGTCTCGCTGCTGAGACAGCTGCAGTGACTTTCCCAGTCACAAATGTAGAGGTATATGGAACATCTTCTACTGACATTGCAAAGGTCATAAAGTTACTGGATGATCTAGTTTCAGAAGAGTGTACTAGCATGGATGTTCAGTCCAGCCATCTAGCCAACTTTCCTGAAGCTGGCAGCAAGGCGATTGTGGAGCTCAGCCAAAGCAACCAAGTGCGTGTTCATGTGGCTGCAGAGGACAAATTGGTTGTGTCAGGGAAGAAGGATGATGTTTTAGACACTGTTCTAAACATCAACAAGTTCCTCCAGGCAGCCCGGGACAGGGAATTCCGAGAAGGTGAAGAAAGGAGGCTGAGCAAAACATTGCGCTGGGAGGTAGCAGAAGAAGAGACTTGGCTGCCACTGAACTCCAGCATTAGCTATGAACTGGAGTTAGCTTTTCACAAGAAAGATGAAAAATTCAGCTACCAGGACAATGGGGAAACCTTTACAGTGGATTTCAAGGAGATGAAACGGGTAAACACCAAGGGGAAGACCTGTAAAGTCAAGAGAACCCTGTTTGCTGACTCAGACACGGGTAATAATCTTACGTTTCTGCAAGCTTGTACTGCAAAGCACTTGGAGTTTACTTAACTTTTAAAACTATCTATGATTTTAAGATATTGTCGCAATAGCTTAAGGCATTAATTAACACATTATGGCAGGACTATTGAGTACTTTTTTTGTTTTTCAGCTATCATTCAACCTCCACCAACCTGGACCAAAATGGGTGGAAGTGATCTGGAAATAGTTGTTCTGTCTCCAAATTCAGAAGAATACAAGAAAATAGAGAATGACTTTTTGCGCTCAAGCCAACATGAAGACATAGCTCCTGTCCAAGTGGTGCAGGTATAAAGACCTTTTTGGTCAGATTTGTCACCATATAGTTACACTTGCAATGTTGTGAATAATTATCAATAAATGCATTAATCCTTAGATCCGCAGAATTCAGAGTCAGTCACAATGGCAAAGATACTGTGTGTTGAAGCAAGCGGTGGACAAAAAATACCCCAAGCAGAAAAACGAGCAGATTCTCTATCATGGCACTACCAAAGACATTTGTCAGAAAATCAATAGGAATGGCTTCAACAGGAGCTTCTGTGGGAGAAATGGTATGTCATAAGTTGTTTTACATTCTAAAAACCCTGTGTAGTATTTGGTCCATAGTACTGAAGTTTATTCGCTCTTCTTTTTAAGCTGTCGTTCATGGTGATGGTACGTACTTCGCCAAAGATGCTTGGTACTCCTGCTATGACCAGTATTCAAACCCAGATGAGAATGGACTGAAGTATATCTACAGGGCTAGAGTCGTGACCGGGTCACCATGTAACAGTAGAAAAGGAATGAAGGAGCCAGACCCTCTGGACCCAAAAGATCCCCGTGCTGGGCTACATGACTGTGCTGTGGACGATTTGCAAAACCCATTCATCTTCGTGGTGTTCTGTGATGCAGGGGCATACCCTGACTATCTCATCAGCTTTAAGAATGCCTGACCATATATTTGGGTACTTTTAGCACTTTTTTAGCAAAGGACATTCTTTATAAGTAGTCAACAACCTTTATCCAGCAATGATGTGCAAATTTAAACAACTGTGAAAAAAGATATGTGCTG
>CM040979.1:4378809-4399148 GCA_022985145.1 Pangasius djambal
GAAAAAAGACAGTGTCATGTATCAGGAGCAGAGGTTTTATTGTGACAGGATCTAAACTTTCAACAAGTTCTAGCTTTCAGACAAAAATAATAAATCAAAAGCTTTAAGCTAAACTTCCTTTTTAAACTTCCTGTTGCCTGCCTCAGAGAAATCTCAGGGTCTCAGAAGAGATTACATTTAAATTCAGAGATTAAAGTACTTTCAATGAGTCAAGTCATTTCAGTTCAGTGATTCATTCAGGTTTACCCAAATGTGCAGTGAGATCAGGTGGCCAACAAACAGCCTGAGTAAAATAACTAATGATTGTTGCTATTTGTGCTAGTTTATAATGTCCTGATATGTCTGTGAATTACTTTCACACCCACCCCAAACACTGGAAATCTCCAACTGACCAAATGATCTGGACTCATTAAACTCATTGACTCATCTGATCCACTGAACCAGAGAGGAATGAATCAATGACTTGATTCACTGACTCATAGGATGCACATCTGATTCACAATTCACAGACAGATGAAACATAACACAAATCTATAACTCTATATTTTCAAGTCAGCTGTTGGGAAATTCAGTGGTTTGGCTTCCATGTGTTAATTTTGTAGGAAACACTGGAAGATTCGTTCACCTTAATGACTTCAGCAAGCCAGACTCGTCTGCTCAATGAAGAGTTGGAGCTCATTAGTGTGTGTACAGCTGAAGGTTATTGGTGGCAGTGTTTAAGAAGAGTGTTGTTCCTGCAGCTCAGTTTGCACCAAGCAGGACTGTGCAGCCACTGTGTGAAGGCTGGGATAGTGTCGCATGGGTTATTACAGTATAAGGCATAAAAAAAAAAGATCTGATTAGCAAACTGCAGGCAAAGGGCATTCAAACAGAGCTTGCATAGAGTATAAGGTCTTTGATTAAAAGCCTCATGATAGAGTATCTTTGTAACAACTCATAGGGACAGATCATAAGAAATCAGTAGTTGTCTTAACAGGTTGTAGTAGTAGTAATGTTTGGGTTTTTTCCCCCAGAGTCTTCTGGTGCTGTTGTTGAAATGAAATTTATGATTGAATGAAAGTAAGTGTGACAAAGGGTGTGTTTACAACAGACAAAAGATTGCCTGCCATGTATATGTGGAGGCAGGGTGACCTCAAATGATTACTCAGTACAGTTTACTCAGTGTTTCTGTTTACTTAACATACTAAGGTACTTCAATCTGGCAGGTCACGACAAAAGCTTTTCACTTCCCTAATGCATCAATGGGATACCCTACCCTTCCCCAAGTCCATGAAGGAAGCCATGTTCAGTTACTATGACATTAGCTTTTGCACAAACCTGTTCCATGTCGGTCAATGTTAAGACTTGGCATGATCAATTCTACCAGACAAGCCTTGATGGGTCATGGGTCCAGGGGACTAAAATGTTTACATCTATGGCATTTAGCAGACACCCTTATCCAGAGTGAATTACATTTATCTCATTTATATAATGTGAGCAGTTGAGGGTTAAGTGCCTTGCTCAAGGGCCCACCAGTGGCAGTTTGGTGCTGGCAATTGAACTCCTGACCTTCCAATCAGTAGTCCACCGTCTTAACCACTGAGCTACCACTGCTGGACTAAAACACTGTTCAACAACTTAGCCCAACAAACTTTAACATTATAACAAAGCTATATTTATCTTAAAATAAAAAAAAGTAGTCTACATTATACAATATATGTTCCTAAGCCATATAGGGATAATGGATTTTGTTAGTGGAATGCATGGAGTGACCTGCCTTTGTAATGTATTCAAAAAAGCCTGGCTTTTATCCCCGTCTCTGCCTAAATGAAGCTCAAATTTATGATTTTAAATATATAATTTAATTAAAAAAAAAAAACATAGGTAAAAAAGCAGCTGTGTAAACACTACATAGCCCTCTGTTAAATATTTTTCTTTATTTTTCTACAGACTCATTTGCAGAATTTTGTGGTAAACCATAATTGGCTGCTATCAGCAACTTTTTGTTGACATTGCAAAAGAAGAGTTTTTTTTCATTTGTTGAACCACAGTCTCATCAACATCTTCCTGGAGAACATTGTTTTGGGTAAAGCACAATCTGCAGATGTAAAATGACCTAGATCTACTACTTCTGCCTTCTACAGGAAGTGAGGGACTTCAGGACTGTGTAACAACACCTCAAAAGTACACCAATAGTAATTTCTGGTTGAAGCTTATCATAAGCCCCCTCATACTATGCCTGCCTTGCTTTAGACAAGGTGATTTTTTTTAAATCGGCCCTGTCGAGTTTAAACTCTAGCTGTCTTTTTTTGGGAATTTGTTTAGAGCTCTTTCTTATACCAGGCTTTAAAGTTTAGTAACGTGGTGCTGTACCATGTTAGGTTGTCAGAGATTGATAGTTTTGCTAAATGCACATAGATAGGACTTGTATAAGCTTATACAGTATAATGAAGACCATTCAAAAACAAGGTTTTCTCTTTTGTATTTTGGATTCATTGTCCTGTGATAGACCGCTACTCTGACATTCTTCTGTATTTGTTGTTCCCTCAATGATTGTAAGCTGTCCAGACCCTGAGACAGCAAAGCAATCCTAATGCTCCCACCACCATGCTTTACAGTTGAGATAAAGTTTTGGTGTTAGTGTGCAGTGCTGTTTTTTCCAAACATAGCATTAGCATTTCAAAAAAAACAAACAAACAAAACAGTTTGTCGCATTGGTCCCCAGACTTGAGATTTTCAGATTTGCAGGATCTGGAGATTTATGAAGGTTATTTGTTGGCACCCTTTAGTTCTTCTTCCTTTTTACAGGAATGTACAAAAAATGTGTGTCTGTCAGTAACTAGACTTTTTCTTTTATAGGTAAGGGCATCTCAACATCCCGCACCTACAACCTCCATTAATCAGAACGTCTGACTCAAATCAGCTTTTAGAGAATTGTTAGCCCATGGCTACATTATTTTACACAGAATGTGTTTTGTCTATCAATATGACTTAGATAAAGAGCTATTTTTTAAACCCTGGCACACCAAATCAGGGTTGGTCTTTTTTTTTTTTTTCCTTGCAACTACATGTACATTAAAAATGTTGTGCGTTTGATTTCTTTTTGAATTGTGTGTAAATTAACTTAATATAAGTGCAAAAATTCAAGAACTCTTTCCCATTGTTTTTACGGAAAAAAAAACACACACACATACTAGGACTGTTTCATTTATTGTAGAGATACACTTGCGTAGGAAAATGTGCTGAACAACCCAAAAAGAAAGCTGATGCATAAATACGGCAAAAGGTTTGTAGCAAAGAATTTGCTTCTACGAACCAGTAAATATCACCATCTACTGGTAGCACACTGCAACTGCAGAACTGAAAAATTCATACAGGAAACTGCTGAATAAAATGCCAAAGGAGGCAGTGCACATTTTCCATCCATTTTCTGTACCACGTATCCTACACAGGGTCGCAGGGAGCCTGGAGCCTATCCAAGGGGACTCGGGGCCCACGGCAGAGGACACCCTGGACGGGGTGCCAACCCACTGCAGGGCTCAATCACACACTATGGCCAGTTTAGATGCCAATCAACCTACAACACGTCTTTGGATTGAGGGAGGAAACCAGAGTACCCACAGGAAGCTTAAAGCATGGGGAGAACATGCAAGCTCCACAGACATGGAGCAGAGGTGTGAACCAAACCCCCAACCCTGGAGGAGTGAGGCAAACATGCTAACCACTAAGCCACTTTTTTTTTTTTTCAGCTTTTGCAAATTCAAGTTTGGAAATTGCTTAATTTAAGCTTGAATCCATTTCAGGCAGGATCGTGAATAAATTTGTGGTTAAGCAGGAAGTGACGCAATGTACTGGACTAAACCTTCAATGTTAACAGTGTTAAAATGAGTCAGTCTGATCTACCCAAACGGTTTAGTTAATCTTTAAAAAAAAAAAAAAAAATTACACACAAAAGTTAACTATAAATATAGTAAATCAGCTAAGATTAATTTTTACACTGAAGCAATGAGACTAATTATGAAAGTAATGGAACCGTAAAGCCACCAGCTTCGAATACTTTAATTGTTTAAAGTAAAACTTGATTCATCCTGATACCTCTTCTGCTTGGAGATTCTGTATTTGCTACCCTTTGTAGATGATCTGACATGGATACACAAAATATTTCACTCATATCAAATAGCAGCAGAAAATACAGTAGAAATCAAACTGGAAGTATATTATCATCTGACTCCTGTTTGACTTATCTTAAATTCACCACTTTAAAACTTTAGAAATTTGAAAAGTCTAGTGCTTCAACAAGCACGATACTGATGCTTTTATTTATTCAACATGCTTTTGTCTATTATTACAGATGTCAGAAAACTCATAAGCAAGTCGAATTGAGTGAGTGTGTGATCATCTAGTCCTGACAAGTTATAAGCTTCTTTCACTTTCGCTGAAATTTCAGCACAACACTAAAAATGTAAACGTATGACACACATCTTGGTTGATAGAATGAATTTCATGTACAGGGAGAATTTTGTAAACTTAATAGTTGTTCCTTTTATTTGTTTGCTTAAAAAAGGAAAATGTTAAAGCAGATCAAAGATTTAATCTAAAAATCTTTATTGTTTTGTTAAATGACAGTGTTAAAGTGACTTCCATTTTCAACTAGTAGAAACATTCTTCTGCCAAGGGGTCCAAGCTTCCGTATAAAACACACTGGTTGCCAAGACCCTATTGCCCCAAAATCAATCACACAATTTTGCTGGAAACCTTTTATGTCATACAGGTTACAGTTTAAATAAAAAGGCAGCAGGATTCAAGCTTCCAAGCCTCTAATTTAGCCTGTTTAGCACGCAAGGAGTTATCGTAAGAATACTGCTGGAAAGCAAATGGCAAAAATCAAGAAATCTACACACAGTGGATGTCTGTTTAAGCTTACATGAGAGATTAACTTGGTTTTTATCTACCCATGCAAGGGAGAGGTGGAGGGTCGGAGAGGGAAAGAATGAAAAACATAGCCCTAAATCATTTATAATCCACCGTTAAGACGCACGCAAAGTCAAACCGATTCAGAGAGTGAGAAGACAGGAGACGACTGGGCAAAAAAAGAGAGAGATAAAGTGGTGTTATTGCACTACATTTGCTGGGTGGAGTTGCCGTTCCACGTGTTGTTGTCGTCTTCGCTGTCCTCTTGGGTCCTTAGCCGGTAGATTTTACCGTCTTTTTTAAAGTCTTCCGGTCTCTTCTCTAGGACCCGCTTGCGGATTGTTTCTCTGGGAACAGGAAAAGATTTGATAAAAGATCAATAAATGACCTCAGCATGCATTCAGGAAATTGAAAAGAACGATTTATTATTTTTTTTTAACAATGTGGCCCACCTCTTTGGTTCTCCAGAGGTGGCGTTTAAGGGGTTTGAAGTGCGCTGTGGCTGGTTACGGGGAGCTGCTGCGGCTTCCGGAGGAGGGCTGCCGAAGAGGAAGCCGCTCAAGAACCTCCAAACTGCCAGGAGAGGGTACAGGACGGTGCCCAGAAAAGTCCAGATGCCACCTGTGCTAGAGGACTGGACTACGGTGTTAGCGGGCCTTCCTGACTGCTGAGGGAACAACACCAAAACTCATTTCTGCCTCTATATATAATATAAAACTTCACTACTCTCAGTAACTAGTAAGCGGTTCTGTGAGAGCAAGTGTGGCTCACCGGCAGCAGGACGATGGAGGCACTGGGTGCAAGCTCGAGCTCCAGCAAAGTCTTCTCCAGATCTTCAGCTGTGAACTCACGCCTGGGGAACATGGTGGCCAGAGAGAAGTGGCCGAACCTGTTGCCCACCTCCTGTAAGAATCGGGTCAGTTATTCAGTGGAGTGTTTATTTTAAGGCTTTTTCAAAACTCCATTTACATCTTTTACATCTATGTGGTCACTCGTCTTTCTTAAGAACCAGAGAGCTTTATATATATAAAAAAAAATAAAAAATTCCCAAGTATAAATATTTTGTGAAATTGATATTAAAATCATAATATCTAAAAATTAAAGTTCAAGACAAAGGAAAGGGAGACCGACATTCCTCTGTACCAATAAGGAATACTGATATAAGCTATAAAATCCCAGTAACACTGCTGTATGTGATGCACTTTTTTTTTATTAATTTTTTTTTTTTGAGTTGTGTATAAGGGCAAGAGTCAGTAATTACAGACCTATAAAGTGGCCTACTGTACATATGAGCAACTAACAAGCCTCACAGCAAATAGAAAGAAAGTTCAGAATAAAAATTCAGAAAATTGACAAACTTTTCCAAAACGCTTTGCCAATAAACAATTTTTTTTTTTTTTTTTTGGGTGCCAGGTTTCCGGTGATTTTTGTATGAATGTATACAAAAAAAATGACACTAATATCTTCAATCTAATGCAAACTCCTTATAATGCTGAACGCTGCTGTGTGACCCATGTACCATGTCTCCAGTCTCTTCTTTTTGTTAGAGCCTTTTGTTCCTGTGTGTGTGTCTCATTCAACAGTTCTCATGTTGAACAGAAACAGCCAGTGGACAGTGCATAAAACACAGGCTTAAACTGAACCGATGCACTGACTGACCTGAGCTGCAAACTGCCTGGCCTCCTGCAGCTTCGTCTCGGAGGGAAACTGATTGGTCAGAAAGGAACCATCAGGGAGGCGGAACTGTATCCTGGCAATCGTACTGTGAGGAGAGAAATGAAGTGCAATCATACGATACAGGAAGCTGCTGTGAGTACAGCTCTGTAACAGCTGTATCAGTGCAAGTCACTGCTGATTTGGCCTAATAAATCATACACTCAAACACAAACGAAATGGACAAATAGGGACAATTAAGGTCAAATTATTATAATAAACATTATAACATTATAAATGATAGTCATTTTTTATGCAGTTTAACTCAAACTTGGAAAACTGGTCATTTAATTTAGCACAACTTAAACCACCAGAATGATGATTCAGATTCAATGCTGGGTTTTTTTTTTTTTTATGGTTTCACCTGCTTGCATACAAATAAATCTCGCAAACAATTCAAATCAAATAAAAAAACGGTCTCCAATGCAGATTTTCATGCTGAAATAAAGCATGATCAAATAAGCTCTTCCTTTTATAAATACGGGACCTTCTCTCTCTCTGTGCAGCCTCTTTCTTCATCTCCTGCTCGGCCTGTCTGGCTTGTAGCGCTGCCGCTCTGGCTGCGTCGGCCTCCTCTTGGGTTTTAGCGTAGCGGGCTGCCCGCTCTGCACGGTCCTGGAACAGCACAACAGTACCACATACTCACTCTCTTTTTAACACCACCTTGTAATACGAGGTTTTTCACCAAGCTTAATACGTTACATGAATATTAGCTGCATCTGTTTTTTTTATGCAAGTTGTGTTTGTGCTTCAAATGTTTGTGACATCATGTTAGATAAGTGTAATGGGGGGGATTTTATGTAAAAGGGTATCCATTTTTAAACCCCAACAATACAGACAGGCTGCTCGATGACAGTTTAATAAACAGATCTACACATTTTAGTAGCATCCCTATTAACTTAGAAAGATGTAGCAGACATTCCTGCAGGGCGTCTGGAGGCCAGTCAACGTTTAATATAAAAGGTCAACTTTGCAAATCTTATGCCATACTGAAATATCGCTGCATTGTTATTTTGGTCACGTTTTTTCAGACATCAGTTTGTAAGCTAGAATTCTCATCTCAGCTACCCATCTGTATCTTCTCCCATTTATTTCTCCTGCTTGTGACTTTCAACCTTAAGTGTCCCCAAAACCTTGGATCTCTTTTGCAAAAAAAGTTAGAGAGATTTTAACTAAAAACTAACCTTTTAAAGCTTTTACGTGTTGTGTGTGAACATCTTATTGAACTTTTATTCCTGTAAGCAAGTTCACTGCATGTGTTGCTTACATGTTTGCCTTTGCATTTGATTAACAGAAATAAGTCACCACCGCTCAGTGAAGTGTAAAAGGCAGTAGTTTGAGACCTGAGCGATCTGCTGTTTGACCCTCTCTCTGGCCGCCTTCTCTTCGGCCTTCTCTCTGTTTCTCTCCTCCAGGATGCGCTTCGTTTTCTCCTCCTCCTGCTTCCGCTTGAAGTCCAGCATCTCCTTGCCAAGCTTCCGCCGCTCGATCTCCTTCTTTATATCATTCTGGCCGTGAGAAGGGACTTGGCATTAGACAGGCTTTAGCTCATGTAAGAGCAACTATAATAACTATAGAAATCTGCACAGTGTGGTGTGAAATTGTTATAAATCACAAGACTTGCCTCCTCTTCTCCCTTCCGTTTCTGTTCTCTTCTTTCTTCCAGTTTCTTTGTTAACCTGAGACACGCATGAAAATGACCTGAGTGATAAAGGTTATCTAATCTAATATTAAAATGACAGTAATGAGATACATTACACAGACTGAGCTTAATCTTCACACAAGTGAACATGCCTCATTTCATTTCCTGTTTCATTTGTTTGCTATTTGGCCAAAAATCATTGGCTGAGGAGAGTGTAGGAGGACAGTAAGTGCACACAGTGCAAGCAGAAATCAAGGAAAATTAACCAAAAGCACAGAATTAGTTACAAATAAAAGTTCTGTGTGCCATATCCAGAATTTCTTTTCTTTTTATTTGTTCTCAGGCCAGAAACATTAATTGTTTTTGCAGGACTTAAGCAGCTGTCCGTTGGCTCAGTTTATGCCTCATTGGGCAGTTTAGCTACTCGCATTTTTTTTGGGGGGGGGGGGGGGGGGGGATGCTGCCTGAAACCAAAATTACACAGTATATTGGGTTCACTTCCTGCTCTTCGGTCAACTCAGGATCGAAAGCTCCACATGTGAAAGCAGCCACAGCTTTTCAAACGAGAATCTTACTGTTGTTGTAAAGTAGTCAAAAAAAACTGTAATTAAAAAAGGCTTATTGTAGGACATCATGGTCATGCTTCCTATTATACCACACTATAAAGAGGCACCTCACGAGACACTTAAGTAACGCACAAATACTGTGTTCTGTGATTTACCAGATTTGCTGATAGGGTATGTCTGTACTACGTTCTTGTTGGACCCTGATACCCCTCCACAAAACCTTTACCTCTCGACCTTGGCATCCAAGGGCTCCTCTGCCTGAGACTGAGATGTGTCATCTGATGATTGGCTTCTCTCGTCACCTGGAGTCACCTGACCTGAAGCCCCTGCTTCTTCCACGGGCATGGACAGAGATTCTATAAAGATTTATTTAAAAAAAAAACCGCTAAGACCAATAATACCAGCTCCTTGTAAGAATAGTTTCATCCGACAGCATGATCTGGTCTGATGGTCTGATGGTTCTGACATGCAGCCCTGCCATGAATGAACTGAAACCATGACATGCAAATGAAGAAACTTTGCATGACTCCAACAAGCCTAAATCCCTTAGTCTGATATTTTAAAAAATGTTGTTAAACACAGACATATGAGTGATGCAAGTACAGTCTGGAGCAGTGCAGTTATTCCACACGTCTCACCTTTAGATGCAGCAGCAGCAGCAGCAGCGGAGGGGTTTCCTGCTGCAGTGTCTGAGTTTACAGAATGGCTTACAGAAGGAGAGGGACTTTCAGCCTGGATCGACGTCTCCGGGTTTGGCTGAGCCGGAGCGGCTGTCTGCTGAGCGTGTATCTATACAGGTAGCAGGGGAACGGAGAAGCGGCGAGATGATTTTGGAAACATGATGGAAAATAATCCATCCCCCAGTAATCCAAGTGTTTTATTATTATCTCGCTTTATCAGCGGTTACAATGTTTAAATCATTAATGTTGTTAAACGTCCACGAGACAAGTTAGTTTCTGTCATCACTTACGTTATTACAACGGCTATAAACGGATGTTCATAGCGTCCCCTCTCTTTTTTTTTTCTTTCTCTTTAAGTTAGTAAGCCAAAAGCACACCTTGTCATGATACTGAGAAACTGCAAAACCCTTCTGAAGTCTTCCTTGTGGTGAAACTGCTTTATTCCTAACACTGGAGACTCCTTCCACAAAAGTTAAACGAACATATCAAAGATTTGATGTTTTCCTTCTTAAATAATCCCTCTATCACTGGATTTAGGGCATGTAAAGGGTGCATTGATATATAAACCTGTGGTTTTGAATTCCAGCCTGCTGTTATAGAAAGTGAATCAGCCGATCAGATTTGAGGACTGAACGGCACTGTGGTATAAGAGGGTTTATACAAGTCGCTGAACTATGCTTCAGTATACTGGCTCAAGAATTATACAGTCATATAGATGTATTTTATAGAAATGGAGAAATGAGTATGTAAATGTGGTGTGTATCGCTAATACTTTTTTTTTGGTTAAAAGACTGAAGGTATAGATGTGACTCGATATGACGATCTATATTTGTTATTCTTAACACTTTAGGTTACAGAGAGTTTAGGATTTACGGCTCTGTAATGAACCATACGTGGCATTTAACGATAAATTAAATGATATTAACCATACGCGGTTTAATTTGTAATAGTAAATCATAAAATATGAAAATAAAAAGGGATATAAAAAAAAGGTTATAATAGATATAATAAAACAAATGCATGTGTCTCGTGCAGGGAGAAACCCCTTTTTTCTAATGTTTAAACTAAACACTGCTGTTGTTCATGGTGGGTGGGTGTGTGTGTGTGTGTGTGTGTGTGTGTGTGTGTGTGTGTGTGTGTATACCTGCTTGACTTTGCTTATCCTGTTAGTCAGTTCCTCTGCAGAGACGCCACCAGCGATGATCTCCAGGGGAATTCCATTGTCGCCTATGAAGAAGCTGGATGGGATGCACACCACGGGATCTACCAGGAACTAACGTTAAGGGAACACTAAACGGCTTCGGCTTTCGCTTTCTCATTGGAGCCATCTTGCTGGCATTAGCTGTACTGATGCTGAGCTCGGCTTCTGCCAGGTTCCACCTAATAACTAAACGTTAGCATTAGACACTACTGTTATCTGCGGTTATTTGCAAGTACTTGCACTTTCTTGCATTATCTGTCATTATTACTATTATTTATATCAGACTGTTATTTGCACATCATACTGCATGCATCATGCTTCTTACCTCTACCTCTAAACTGTTCATCTCAACTAACTGCACCATAATTCTTATTTATTCCACTCAATTGCCACTTGCGTTACTGGTATGCATCATACTGTTTCCCACTGTACACTGTTAACTCATTGCACCATAACCTTGTTTCCTCATCTGAATTTATTTGCTATTTGCATTACTGGGTAGATGCTAACTGCATTTCTTTGCCTCTGTACTCGTACTCTGACAAGTTGAACCTAGCCTAACCTAACCTGAGCGCATCAACCACTAATGTATCAGGATCATAATCAATGCCTGTCAAGAATCTAGACTGAATTTAGGACTGATACTGATTGGTCCTGGACCAAACTATGACAAAGTCAGCCTTGTAATTCGAAGGAGGTGCAGAAAGGATACAGATCTGTGAAAACTGGACACACGTCTCACTGTGAAAGACAGAGGGATTTCATTTCACACAATGCAAAAACATTCTGCCATTCTACACATATCCCATGTTTCCAAAATGGCTGCCTTGACCTCTGTTTTACAACGGGCATGAAATCATATCTTAGTGCACTAAACGTCTGAGCTGTTTGGAAGTCGTCACCTTTTAGCGTCCACTTTAATGGCGACGAAGCAGTTGTTGGTGAGCTCAGCTACCCGCTCATCCTCCCAGCTGGACAGCATCTGTTTGGACTGCTCGTCGTCTCCTGGTGGTGAACAGATCATATTTGTTAACACAGTTCAATTCGATTTTATTTATATAGCACATTTAACAACGTCACGAAACAGATTCGCAGAAATCCGGATACAGACTTGTTCCTAACGAGCAAACCAGAGGCGACGGTGGCGAGGAAAAATACTCCCTGAGACGACAGGAGGAAGAAACCCAGACTCTAAAGGAACCCGTCCTCTTCTGCGTGACACCGGATAGTGCGATTATGGGTCATTACTCACGTTACCGCAGCGTCACGTGTGTTGAAGGGATGTAGAGTACGATCATCTCTTACGAAATCAATTCTGACTTTATTAGAGTTGTGATTTTAATCTATAATATCAGTGTTATTGACTGTTCAGTGCTTCTCATCCTTTATTCAGCCATGGGCCCCTAGCATGTGACTGGTCCCCTACATAATGTGTAGATATTAATATATAATTATAACGCATAATAACATGTATAAGCAGTCTACACTACATGTTTTCATAAACCAACGAGTCTCAAATGCAGTAAGAATTTCAGTATGCGATGCGATACAGTATTAGACACTGCCTGCTGTTCACGCTGCTTTAACATTAACAGTGACATTCCTGTGCACTGACATTAACATTTCATTTCACCTCATCGATGTTAAACCTGAAACTGAGGTTTCTGTAGCCGGGGTGAACTACAATGTTCACACATTTTATTGATAACATTACACTGAATGTTTTGATTATCATCTGATTATCACTCTGAATGATCATTTGTTTATTTAACCCATCAGTGTTGGACAAATAAGTGCAAATAAGGCGATAATAACGACACAGTGATCATCGATGACTCTGGAATGAGCAAGCTAAGCTACATTAGAGAGAGAGAGAAAATATTTTACGAAACGATCCCACTGACCCCTGAGCTTTGACAGATCAGATTTAATTTGACACGTTTTTCCGGTCCAATCAAAATGCTGAAACCAAACACTGACGCATGTTCTCCCTGTATCTGCATGTTTTTTTCCTTCCATCTCCCAAAAAACAGGTCAGAAGGTGGATTTCCTAAGATAAACTCTCCCTAGGTGCGAATGTGTGTGTCTCTGAGTGTGTGTGTGTGTGTGTGTGTGTGTGTGTGTGTGTGTGAGAGATGCCCTGTGATGGACAGGCATCCCACAGAGGGTGTACTCCCGCCTCACACTCAGTGTTCCCAAGATAAGGACCGGATCCACCGCCACCCTGACCAGGATAAAGCGCTTACTGAAGATGGATTAATGGATGGATGGATGGATGGATGGATGAAATAATCCTGCGGCATGTCACTACCTCCTCCGTGACACTTTTCCCTGCAGCAGAAGCTTACAGAGACACAGCTTGGTCATGCAAAGTGCAAATGTCTGGTGCTGAATCCTGAGTGGCTTCCTGCTGGACATGTAGTGCACTACCTAGGGGTTGTATTCAACTTTGTATTGCACCAGGGAAGAAACATACTATTTGGGATACAGCCCAAAATATGAACAACAAACCAATCTGTTCAGTGAGCTGTCAGAAACCTCTATTCATTTGTTTATTTATTAATATTTGTATGATGTCATCCTGACACAAGGCCACCAGCAGATTAGCCAAGTTAAGGCTGTGTCCCAAATCACTCCATATTGTACAAATAGTGCACTCCGCTTCACTTCAGTGTAGCCTTAGTGCTTTTTTCTAGGGAACATGGAGATCTCAGATCTTAGCGTTAGATCTAACGTTACTCTTAGCTAGCTCCATTTAACCCTGTGATTTATATTAGACTTACTAGCTGAAATGTAACATTACTGTTTTCTTGTACATCCTAGCTGGGTTAGCTCAGCTAGCTTTAGCTTTAGCCTTAGCTGTAGTTTTATTTACATTTCCTAGGCCTTTTCTCGGCGTAGCTGCTAGCGCTAGCGAGCTAGCTCTGAGCGTCACTTGGGTTTCATTTACCTGCAATGACAACGACGAAAACAGAGCCGTGCTGCTTGGAGGTGGCAATGGCTGCCGGGATGGAGCCCTCGAACCAGCGCATCTTCTCCTGAATTAGCCGCTTCAGACACTTTCTGCGGGCCAGCTGTCGGTTTGCATCTATGCTGTCACATCAACTAGAAACCTGTAATCTCATCACGGAAGTGACGTACAATTAGAGCGACATGGGATATGTAGTTTTTTTTTGTTTTTTTTTTTTTTGTTTTTTTTGGTGAGGTTGCAGAGATTAGCTACTGAGGCTAATATTTAAAAAATAAATATAATAAATAATAACCGCTCAACAGTGAAGCAGTGCATTATATATGTGTGTGTGTGTGTGTGTGTGTGTGTATATAATTTTACATCTGGGCCAGTTAAATAAGGAGAAACTCTGAATATGTGACAGATATAATCAGTATGTGTGCTATGTTAACCATCATGAATAAGCTTTATTCACTGTTATTGAATAATTCACAGAGGTTCCAGCTGAAATCCTCGTCTCGTCTTAGCCACGCCTCCGGTTCAAACACTGCTGAACTGGTGAGCTCTGCAGTTAGAGCTGTGAATACACAGGCGCATGTGTTTGTTCAGCACAGAGTCAGCAGTGATGGGCATCATCGCTGGAGCCCAGGCTTTCTCTTCCTCCTTCTTCTCCTCCACATCCGCTTCCTCCTCCTTTTTCTTTTTATCCTCCTCCATCTCCTCTCCTCCTTACCTACATCCTCCTCCTACATCTCCTCCTCCTACATCTCCTCCTTACCTACATCCTCCTCCTCCTCCTCCTCCTACATCTCCTCCTTATCTACATCCTCCTCCTCTTTCCTCCTCTACCTCCTCTCCTCCTTACCTACATTTCCTCCACCTCCATCTCCTCCTCTCCTTATATATATCTTCCTCCTCCTCCAACTCCTCTCATTCTCTTCTACCTCCTCTTCCTCCTCCACTTCCTTTCATTCACTTCTACCTCTTCCTCCTCCTCCTCCTCCTCTCCTCCACCTCCTCTCACTATCTCCCTCCTCCTCTCATTCTCTTCTACCTTTTCATCCTCCTCCACCTTCTCTCACTATCTTCTACCTCTCCCTCCTCCTCCTCCTTATTCTCTTCTACATTTTTCTCCTCCTCTCCTCCACCTCCTCTCACCCTCTCCCTCCTCCTCCTCCTCCTCCTCTCATTCCCTTCTACCTTTTCATCCTCATCCACCTCCTCTCATTCTCTTCTACCTCTTCCTCCTCCTCAAACCTGAAATCCTTCCCACCTCTGAATAGAAGGACAATTTTCCACTTGAAGTATGGAGAGTTTTGTTTGAAAAATTTATAAATTGACCAAATTCTCTGACTGTTTGATCAATAAAACAGCAGTTTAAGCTTGTGGATCCCGTGTGTGTTCAAAATAATTGTCTATATCTTAAGGTACAAAGCCAACATGATGAAGAGAGAAAGAGAGAAAGGGATCTCTGACGCACTGCGGTTCACTCAAGTGTAAAATCACAGCGGCACCGAGTTCATTCTCTCATATTGCATTTCACATAAGGCAGGGTGTCTAACATACACCCGGCCTGATAAAGGTTGTAATCCAGTCCAGCAGATGAATTTAAAATTAGTGTTCCTAATAAAAATTGACTTATGGGCCGTAATTGAATTGAATTGAAAGATTGGGAAAAAAGCCCTAGTCTCTGTCCCACTTGGCATGGGTATGCAAGGCCCCAGAAAGTGTTTGGACACTTGCGAATGTCTGGCCGTCAGGTTTCAAAATCGATCTGTAAATTGTTCAGTGATTTAATGCACAGCGATGTTGAACACACTGATGACCGCTGTCTCTCTTAAAACAGTCTGCTGTCGTCGTGATTGTTGTCATGGACTGCGTCTCAAATCAAAAACTCTGACCTTGCATTCAAAAGAATTTACTAATCTAGAAAATCCAGAAGACTGGCACACAAAACAGACATTTTGGTAGATTTAAAGGTGACATGGGAGGTTTTTAAAATTCGAACACTAGCTGGGATAGGAAAACCGGTTAGTGTTCGTACTCACTAATGATCTAGAAGAGTACACAAGTATGAGTATATTTATGACACAACGCTAGTTTGTTTATCAGAGGTAGTAATTCGTCCATTTCTGTCGCTGAAATATTACGCTTTGTGCAGCGTGTCAGGAAAAAGACTAAAATAGCATCTACACTTTAATTTAAATAATAATAATAATTTATTTACTACATTACTATAATTTATTACTACATTTAATTTATAGCTTGTTTGAATGTGACTCCCAGTAACGGTTCAAAATATTAGCACAGAAAATCCATCCATCCATTCTCTGTACCGCGTATCTTACACAGGGTTGCAGGGAGCCTGGAGCCTATCCCAGGGGACTCGGGGCACAAGGCGGAGGACACCCTGGACTCACACACTCACAAAACTCACACACTCACACACCCATTCACACGCTAGTGACATCCAATCTGGAAATCTGGATCTGGAAATCCAATCAGCATACAACACATGTCTTTGGACTGTGGGAGGAAACCGGAGTACCCGGAGGAAACCCCTGAAGCACGGGGAGAACATGTAAACTCCGCACACACAGAGTGGAGGCAGGATTCGAACCCCGCTAACCACTAAGCCACCGTGCTCCCTGCACACCAAACCCGTCTTTGAAATTTCTAATTTGCAAAATAAATGAATGAAGCAAAAGAGGAGATTGTGAGTTTCTCTCGCCGAGCTATTTGGAAATCGAGAAACCCCATGTGGGGTCGCGACCCCTAGTTTGGGAGTTAAAGCCAAGGCGTCAGCGTTATTTTAGATTTTGTTAAGTTCTGTAAAACGCACAACCCATCATTAGTAAAGTATTAGACTTCTGTTCCTCTGGTGAGCGGAAAGCTCAGGAATAAATCCTCTAAGGCTCCAATGTTTAGGCCGAGTATCATTATGCACACTTAAATAATAATAACAAAAATACAATATGTTTTAATATTATAAATATTATATATATAATATTTATAATATGCATAAATAGTATAAATATTATATTATTTAATATTATTATTATTATTATTATTATTATTTTTTTTTTTATATATATAAAGCCCTTCATATATTTTTTATGCATGTATTTTTCTTATATTTAATATTTTCTTTATATTTTCCTTCATATACATTTTTGTATGTATATATTTTTCGTTATATTTCGTTCTATATTTTCTTTTTATGTTGGAACAGTTGTACAAAGCATTTCACTGCAAGTTGTACTGTGTATGGTTATACACGTGACAAATAAAATTTGAATTATTATTATTATTATTATTATTATTAACAACAACAACAACAATAATAATAATATTAATAACAACAACAACAATAATAATAATATTAATAACAACAACAACAACAGTAATAATAATATTTGGATAATTGGATTTTGTTCATAAAACAAATTTGTATGGGGGGGGTCTGCAAAAAGTTTTAGCACCTTTGTGGTCCTTTTCCTAAAATGAGTTTGATGCATCTGGTTTACTGTATAGTTTGTTACTTTATTATGTGTGTGTAATTTCCGGATTCTCTCTCTCTCTCTCTCTCTCTCTCTCTCTCTCTCTCTCTCTCTCTCTGACTTCATTTCCCATAATGCACGTGGAGAAAAGCGCAGAGAAAATAAACAGAGCTCATCATGGCGGCTGACAATGATGTGAGTGCCACCTCTTAGGCAGACATTATCTCCTGACTCTGAACAATCTCACAGCTGTGTCATGTTCCTGCAGTTTAACGGTGTTTACTGTCTTGTTGTTGTAGCCCGAGTCTGAGGTGTTTGAGATCACGGATTTCACCACCGCGTCCGAGTGGGAAAGGTAAAAGCTAACACCTACTTCCCATGTAATTAGCTAACTGACTGATTGATAAAAAAAAACAAAAAAACAAAACAAAACAGGAATCGGATTCTTCTAAAAATAGATTAGACGTTCATAATATAATGATTAGTCTTTTATAAAATGTAGAGAAGGCCCTGACGCGAATGTGCTAACGCAAAACTCAAGACTAATCGGCGCGTCATTAGTGCAAATGCTCCACTATGCAGCTGAGTGCAGCTTAGTGCACTATATAGTCTTTATTTACTTCTCTACATAGTGCACTAGTGCAGGGAGTAGGGAGCGGTTTGGGATTCATTGACTCGAGAGAGAGTTAGCAACATTGCTGATGAACTTAATTTTGTATCTACTAGGTGTGTTTTTGATATCTAACCCCTGTGTCACGTGATTTATATATTCATTTTTCACACAAGTGACTAGTTAAAGTCATTCTGCTTAAAAACACTGTTTTTACATCTTTTCTTTTACATTTTCTTTCTGAAATGTATTACTAGCTAAGACTGTTTACATTGGCCACTGAAATTAAAGCTGGTGTTTGAGAACTTTTTGTACTTTGTGTCTTATCACTTATCCGTATTTGTCAATTATCTAAAAAAAATAGTTTGGAGATGTTCTTGTTTTAACAGTATAGTTTGTCACTTCTGGGAAAATGTTTGATGTTTTGATGAGTCGTCCTGTACTAGTCTTGCGTTCGTCCAGTTAAATGCTCTCTAGAAGGTATATGTCCTGCCCCCAGGGGTTGGTCCAGCTCTACAGCAGCAGCATGTTTGCATTAAACAAGATTTGCTGGTGCGTTTTGACCGATCGTCTTGGTGCACGCTATTCCCTTTTCCAACTATTCCTCGGCTGGAGTTCATTTACTTCAAAAGCCCTATTCTGATTGGATTAGTTTATCAGGGGGACGTCTGTAATACATTTTTTACACTTCTCCTCAGGGATAAAATTCTCACATCTGGAGCGGTCAGTTCCTTAAATATCTAATGTTAAATGCTGATAAATTGTTCTTTTTCTTTCGGCTGCTCCTGTTAGGGGTCACCACAGCAGAGCATTGGTCCGCATATTTGATTTGGCACAGTTTTTATGCCCGATGCCTTTCCTGATGCAATCCGCCCGAATTTGATCCGGGCTTGGGACTGCCACTGGGAGTGCACTGTCATGCAGGGTCTATTCCCTGGCCGGGAATCGAACCTGGGCCTCGGCGGTGAGAGCACCAAGGCCTAACCACTAGTCCTCCACGAACCCTAAATACTGATAAATTAATAACTGTAAATGATTTTCAAAATGTAAATGATACTCAAAATGCAGTTTGAGTACACACAATTCATTTACAGTTCTAATTTATCAGCCTTTAATATTAGATGTGTGTGTGTGTGTGTGTGTGTGTGTGTGTGTGTACACACATACGCTCACTGTCCACTTTAATAGGAACACCTGTACATTTATGGAGTTATCCAATCAGCTAATCATGTGGCAGCAGCACAATACGTAAAATCATGCAGAGACAGGTCAAAAGCTTCAATTAATGTTAACATCAAACATCAGAATGAAGAAAAAGCGTGCTCTCTGTGACTTTGATCGTGGCATGGTTGCTGGTGCCAGATGGGCTGGGATTTTCACACCCAACAGTCTCTAGAATTCACACAGAATGTTGTAAAAAAAAAAAAAAAAAAACAACAAAACATCCTGTGTGTAGAGGATCTGCAGGATGAAACACCTTGTTGATGAGAGCAGTTTCTGAAATACTCAAACCAGCCCATCTGGCACCAGCAACCATGCCACGATCAAAGTCATAGTGCTCACTCTTTTTCTTCTGAGCTGAAAGGAAGTCTACTGTAACTCAAATAAGCACTCTTTATAACCTTGGTGAGCAGAAAAGCATCTCAGAACACACAACACATCAAACTTTGAGGTGCATGGGGTACAACAGCAGAAGGCCACATCATGTTCCACTCCTGTCAGCCAAGAACAAGAATGTAAGGCTGTCATGTGCACAGACTCACCCAGACTGGACAGTTGAAGACTGGAAAAAGACCAAGTGATTTATTTTGTCCAATTTGGGTGAGCTTGTGCTCATGACAGCCTCAGACTCCTGTTCTTGGCTGACAGGAGTGGAACCTGATGTGGTCTTCTGCTGGCAAAAATTCTATTGTGATGCAGACAAAATTGTCCCACATTTAATGCAGTAAAAAGTTTCTCATTGCCATGATTTTCTTCTTTCGGCTTTTCCCTTCAGGGGTCGCCACAGCGAATCATCACTCTCCACCCATCTCTATCTTCTGCGTCCTCAACACTTGCACCCACTAGCTTCATATCCTCATTTATTACCTCCATATACCTCCTCTTTGGCCTTCCTCTTCGCCTCCTGCCTGGCAGCTCCATGTCCAATATTCTCCTACCAATATACTCACTCTCCCTCCTCTGAACATGTCCAAACCATCTTAATCTGGCCTCCCTAACTTTGTCCCCCAAACATCCAACATGAGCTGCCCCTCTGATGTACTCGTTCCTAATCCTGTCCAACCTCGTCACTCCCAAAGAGAACCTCAACATCTTCAGCTCTGCTACCTCTAGCTCTGACTCCTGTCTCTTCCTCAGTGCCACTGTCTCTAAACCATACAGCATGACCGGTCTCACCACTGTCTTGTACAGCTTCCCCTTGATTCTCGCTGATATTTTTCTATCACACAGAACTCCCGACACCTTTCTCCACCCATTCCAACCTGCCTGCACTCGCTTCTTTACCTCTTTCCCACACTCACCATTACTCTGGACTGTTGACCCCAAGTACTTAAACTCCTGTACCTTCTTCACCTCTTCACCCTGT
>CM040979.1:4402982-4426776 GCA_022985145.1 Pangasius djambal
AAAATGTTCACATGGTCTGGTCTTCTTCCAATCTTCAGCACCGAATTTTTGCCAAGTCTATAAGGTAGTGAAGGTTTGTACCATTTTGGGTCATTTTAGAATTGTTGTAGGAGTCGCAGTTTTACTGAAACAAGCCTTCAAGCCATTTATCAGGGGAGAGAGGGAAAGAGAGGTACACAGGGGTAGATTAAATGATATAGGGGACAAGAATGAGGAAGACAGGGATTGGAGAAATAGAGTGGAAAAGAAATTGAGTGAAAATGAGAAAATGGCTGAGGGAGAACATACAGATCCGGAAGAAATAAGGAAATTGGAAATTGGAAAAACACTGATGATGCGTTTAATAGATGACACTAATAATTGTTTAAAAATCTTTATTTATTTATTTTTAATAGGGAGAATATACCACAGGCACATGGGAGGAGAAGTCACGTGAGATCAACTTTGCCGATTTCAAGTTTTCCATCACGCACCATTACCTGAAACAGGAATATGCAGAGAGCGAGGGGAAGGAGGACGGCGAGGAAGGTGCATTTATTGCAGTGATGGTTGCCAAAATATTTCCCATGGTTTGCAGTGTTAATGCTGTGCGCCAGAAAAAGTACCAGGGATATTCTTGTTTATAAATACTGTATGTTGTTCGGTGAAGCCAGAGAGAGAACTTATCCAGTTTACATAAGCATAGCCTGTTCTGAGACCACAAACTATGGGCAAGCAGCTGTTCTCCTGCTGTGTTACAAATGGGACTTTGTTTCAGGAGTGCAGATGTGGCTTAAAAATGCTGGTAAAGCCTCCTAGCTTCCTAAATCAGACTAAAACTGATCATGTCCTCTTTCCAGATGCCTTTCCTCTGGCCATGCAGGACCTGCTGTGCATGAACAACGACTTTCCTCCGAGGGCGCACTGCCTTGTCAGATGGTTAGTAACACCACTGAGCTTTTATACCGAAAGTGTACACTTTGCTGCATTATATATTCTTGGTGTGTGTGTGTGTGTGTGTAGCATTTTGTGTTAGTTTATGGGAAGCTTGTCAAGGTTCTTGGCTTGTAATTACATATACATTACAGATTCTGTAGCTGGAACTTAGGTTCAAATATATCTTGAAGCATTTCCTCTTCCTGTTTGGTTAACAAATACAGTATAGGTAGAAGTGATAGGAGTAAACATGGAAAATCTCCTTGCCTGAGGCATCTTTCTGCTGTAGGTATGGAGCGCGCGAATTTGTGGTCATCTCTCCTGGAGCGAACTGTGAAGCGATTATCAGCGAGTCCAAATGCAACCTGCTGCTCAGTTCTGTCTCTGTCGCTCTGGGAAACACTGGCTGGTGAGTAATAGGCAAGACTTTACACCGTTTATGGGAAAAAAGTCAAAATCCCAGGCCTAACTGGAGTGTAGAGGTATGTTATCAACCCTTAAAAGATAATGAACAAAATGTGCATTTTTTTCACCCTGTGTTCTCAGTTTCATGCCTTATAAACGGCATAAAACATAAAATGCTTTAATCGAATCAGGAGAGTTTTGTGCTTTCGGCATCTCTGAGTATCACTGAGTAGTCTGTTTGAAAATTAGGCAGCCACTGACATGACATGGTGGTTATTTCTTAATAAAGCATTGTCACATATATACTGACAACATAATTTATGGCCCCGTGATACTAAGTTATGGCCATTAATTGTGTAACTTTGGCCCACTTCTTAATATGAAACATCATACTTTATTATTTGGTGGGAACGGCTGAAAAAAGTGTGTCTGCTTTGAGAATTCTCTTGCGGTGATTGAGCTAATGGTATGTCCATGTCACAAAACCAGTGACTCCAGTATGTCTTTATACATCATTCAATACTGAAGTGTAATATTATCAATTATTTCCAGCAGCAGAAGTCGTTTGAGTTAGATCATCGTAGTTACATGCTTTGGTTCTTGTGGTCTAATTCAATTGATTTCTTTGTCTCTCGCTCATTTGAAAATACAATAGTTGCCATGGCATATCGTTAAGCTTAACTCATGGTCTTGATAAATTGATTACTGTTAGGGATGTAACACAATCACAGGATCTGGATCTTAAAGTTGAACGCTGTGCATGAGGAAACCAGTGCTCTCAGCATGCCTGGTTTCTCAACACCAGATAAATCACTTGAGTTCATGATGGGCTGCTTGCACAAACACCTCCGCGTTATAACCAAAACGGCACTTCTATATACGTATATACTATACGATCTCCTGGGATTTTCGCTAGGGCTGCACAATATATCGAAATCATCAAAATATCGAGATATGCATATTGCAAGGGTGCTATTTTAGACCCGATGTCTGCAAGAGCTCCTGAAAATTAATGTCTGCAGCATTCATCATGTATGTCGGAGCACTTTGCGAAGCTCCTTTTAATAAGCTGGAGAAAGACGTCAGACTGAATGCTTCCTCTTACGTAATTATGAACTCTTTATGAAGGTAAGAAAATACCTATTAATAGAAACATCCAAGCAAATGTTGGCCCGACACTATGACTTCATTGTAAGACTGAAAGAAAAAAACAAAAAAAAAAACAAAGTTAGATGTTGCAGTCTCTCTGTACTGTAAATTCTGTAAATTCCCTGCCAAGTTTAGTTGGTTCTATTTCTCAAAATATAAAAAACTCATACCCTGATGTAAACCACCGTGACCTACCATGTGAAAACTCTGCCTTTCTCTTATTCGTCTTTGTATCTGTTTAGAACACATTATCTGTTCCATCCGAATAATGTCTCCAGATTTAATGCATTAGAATTATCTCCAAAACACAGTTCCTGTGTATGATCTTATTTCTAAAGCAGATTCATTTACTTACTACGAAAAAAAGCTTTATTGTTGTTTCTGATAAGGATTTGTTTGATGATTTGGTAATGATACTCACGATCTTACTAGCAATAGTAATCCCACGTATCATTCCAAACTATATGTGTAAATACATTTTTAAAGCAGGTCATATCAGCCCTGAATATCGATGAAAAGATCTCTGATAAAATAAGAAAATAGGAGTACGAGATGTGGTGACAGAATTATCATAGCCATTATCTATCATTTTCAGCCATTAGCTCTTGTGTTACTGCAGGAGTTATTTATTAAGCTTCCTGTTTCCCAAGAAACTTTGTGTACTCTTCTGAGACTTTTTTTTTTTTTTGGTATATATTTTCAGAGACTTTGTGAACTAGGTTTCAATTTTTTTTTTTACTGCAGTTAACTCTATATGGAGATTACTGTATGTGTAAGCAATATGCTCTACCAAAGATTTCACCGTTAATCAAACAATCCTGAGCCTGTCGTATATTTTCGGTCACACAGTTCCTTCGATTAATATTGTAATTCCTAGTCCGAACTTTTTCACTTCAAATGAAATCAGTCAAAAATAAAATGACTCAGAATATGCTTGACATACCGTTACGCCATAGTTTTGGGAAAGGTTTGGAGGAAATGGAGGAAATGGTTTACTTGTTTAGGTGAAAGATCACGTGTCTGTAGAGGAAGTGATTGCTACATGGATACAGGAGTGGACAAATCAACAAGAGAGATTCAGTATGGAAATGGTCTTATTGGATTAGTGTGGCTTTAAGTCAGTGGTCCACAGAATGGAGTCTGGGGATGCCCTGAAGTACAACCCTGTACTTGATAATTACGCTTGTGTGATATAATGATTACATCGTCTCTACACAATCTTAGACTGGCACATTATTCATTGACGTCTACTCTAATTATATTGTGGTGTTATAGTTTATTGTGTTAAGCCAGGTTTACGCTGTATGATATTCGACCTGATTTTGCTGTCGGAGGCAAAATCACACATCGTAAAGGATACTCTTTGGTCATGAGTTGATGGTCGAGGATGGTGGTCTACTAGAAACTATAATGTGACGTGTTCACAGCCGATTTAGTGCAGCCGACCAAAGACAGTTGAAGAGAAAGTTCTGGCAGTGTCTGAAAATTTTGCTTAAAATCTCAGTGTGAGCGCTGCTACGACACTCGTCTAGAATCTCCTGACTGGAGGATGGCATATGATTAAACAAAACTCAAAGAACACCTACAAATATGGTAGTGACAACGACTATAACATATTGGATTTAAAAGAAGAGCACTTGAAGAGTTGAATTGCGGCAGCAGACAGAATGTCTCTATAATGTCTCGTCAGAGTTGTATCATGACAGGACGCAAAGGGAAGTAACATGGAAAGGAACAGAGGATGAACTAGAGGATGAACTACAGCATTCAGGTGTGTAACTAGCTAATCAGCATGCGAAAGCTGTGTTCATAGAGTTTATTGACTATTATGACAAAAAGACGAAGAAACCTGTGCTGTGTCACTGTGCACCCAGTATGGCAGAACGTAGTAGCTATCTTCATCGTTTAATCTGACATGTAGGAAGCATGTTATGGCACAGTCTGTTACAGAATTCTTATTAGCATCATCTCGTACAGTGTGGCAAGCAATAATCGTAAAAGACAGTTGGAATTAATAATGTAAAACCGGCTTCAGGCGGACATGCTTCTGTGGTGTTAAGGGTAACAAGAAATCCATACAGAACCAGTAGCACTGAGCATGCATTAACGGTACCACTGGGGCTCGCTACAGCCTCAGTCACTGGGGAGACCTGTGTGGGTTTGGTTATGTTAGGCATGTTGGCAAAGCTGAAGGGCGAGTGGGGTCATCTGTAGAAAATAAGCTACTTGAACACAAGCCAGGGTCTGATCACCCCAGGCTGGGTCGCCTGGGTCACCTGGGTGAGGACGTCTGATGTTCGAAACACCTGAAACACCCAACAACCCCAGGAAAACCTCACTGATGATGATGTGCTTCACGAGATGTATTTTAAAACTTTTATATTATATTACCAGCCCTGCCAACCTTCACACATTTGGTGTAAACTCTGAGTGTGTTAGTGCAAGTTATCACTCAAAAATATACCAGAAGGGCAGAGCTTCCCCCTGCCTGTCTGGAAGCTCCGCCCCCTCTCCCATGCTCTCTACTGGACTTGCACAGACAATGGACAATGTTTTGAGTTCATTAATGCAAAATAAAATCTGTTTTTATTTATCTATCTATCTATTTATTTGTAACTTTGCTCTTGCCATGAATATAGCACTTGATGCTGGCACGGCGCTAAAAATTTAATCACTCACTCACTCACTCACTGGTTGTTTTCCTGTCTTTTTTCCGGACCATTAAATCATTAACCATGTATGTTTAATTGGCGAATCACAAGCAGGGAAAAATCAATATCACACAGCCCACAATTATCAGTTATTATATTTATTATTGAGTGTTCTTTTGGAAAGTCGAGGAATGAAAAAAGCTCCAGCCATGTTACATACAGTTAGGTCTGGAAAGTATTTGGACAATGACAGAGTTTATGTGATTTTGCCTTTATACACCACCGCAATGGATTTGAAATAAAACAATCAAGATGTGATCGAAGTGTAGACTTTCAGCTTTATTTTAAGAGGTTCCACAAAAATATGGCATTTACCATTTAGGAATTACACCCATTTTAAAAAAGTACTTACATTTTCAGGGGCTCAAAGGTATTTGGACAATTGACTGACAAGAAGTTAATTGACCAGGTGCAGTCCATTCCCTCATTACTGCAAGACAAATGAAGCAGATAAAAGGTCTGGAGGTGATATCAGGTATTGAGTTGGCATTTGGCAGCTGTTGGACTGGAGCTACCAATATGAAGTCCAAGGAGATCTCAATGCAAGTGAAGGAGGCCATCATTAGGCTGAAAAAACAAGAGAGAGAGCAAAAACTTTAGGTGTGGCCAGTTGGGTACATTCTTAAAAAGAAAGAAAGCACTGGTGAGCTCAACAACAGCAAAAGGCCTGGAAGACCACGGAAGACAGCTAAAATGGATGATCACAGAATCCTTTCCTTGGTGAAGAAAAACCCCTTCACAGCATCAACAGAAGTCGAGAATACTCTGGAGAAGGTAGGCGTATCATTGTCAGAATCTACAATCAAGAGACGCCTTCATGAATGTAAATACAGAGAGTTTACAACAAGGTGTAAACCACTGGTAACATTCAAGAACAGGAAAGCCAGATTAGACTTTGCCAAAAAAACACCAAAAAAAATGCCTCCCATGTTCTGGAATAAGATTCTTTGGACTGATGAAACCAAGATTAACTTGTACCAGAATGATGGGTAGAGAAAAGTATGGTGAAAGACAGGAACAGCTCATGATCCAAAGTATACCACATCATGTGTCAAACATGGTGGAGGCAGTGTTATGGCATGGGCATGTATGGCTGCCAATGGAACAGGCTCACTGGTGTTTATTGATGATGTGACTGCTGACAGAAGTAGCAAGATGAATTCTGAGGTGTATAGGACTATACTCTCTGCTCACATTCAGCCAAATGCTACAAAACTGATAGGACGCCGCTTCACAGTGCAGGTGGATGATGACCCTAAACATACTGCGAAAGCAACTCAAGACTTTTTGAAGGCAAAGAAATGGAATATTCTTCAATGACCAAGTCAGTCGCCTGATCTCAACCCAATAGAGCTGCTTTTCACTTACTGAAGACAAGACTGAAGGCAGAAAGACCCACAAACAAGCAGCAGCTGAAGGTGGCTGCAGTGAAGGCCTGGCAAAGCATCTCCAGGGAGGAAGGATTTTTATCCAAGTATTAAAATTATGGTTATATTTACAATTATGTCACTTTGTCCAAATACCTTTGAGCCCCTGAAAATGGAGGTACTTTGCTGAAAATGGCTGTAATTCCTAACTGGTAAATGCCATATTTTTGTGGAACCTCTTACAATAAAGCAGAAAGTCTACACTTCGATCACATCTTGATTGTTTTATATCAAATCCATTGCGGTGGTGTATAAAGGCAAAATCACAAAAACTCTGTCATTGTCCAAACACTTCCGGCCCTGACTGTATTACTGTACACATTTGAATAATTAGCCTGATATTTAAGTACTAGGATTATGCTCATAAAATAAAGATGTACTCAGGGAATTATTTTGCAGTTAAGGGATCCCTGGCTGCAGAATGTTTGAAAACTCATGCTATAAGTGATAGTCAGATGAGACAAATATCAATGACGTGCTAATCATAGACAAGTTTGACCAAATTTTCATATTTAAAAGGTTTTTGTATTAAACTGTTGCACCTTTACCTTAAAATGAATCGAGGAGTTTTAGCCAAGCCTGGAGGACTTGGTTTATTCCAAGAAAGCTCCCATTTTGTTTTTAAACTGAGAAAATATCAAATGTTGGTTGTGCTTTCGTGCACCATTTTCATTTTCATTTTTGAGTAGACTCACAGGACAGTGGTAAAGAAACTGCATACTGATACAGGTGAATTGTTTTGTATGCTGTGCTTTCGGAGTTAAAAAGTTTATCGGTGTTAAAACCCATACACACACACACATGGAATGCAGAGAGAGACGGAGAAAGAAAGAGATCAAGGTGTAAATTGCCTGTACATCCAAGTTCATGCAAAGATAAATGCCTTGTCTCTCAGTTTTATGAAACAAACGTTTGGTAGAGTAATGTACCAGGAGTTCTGTTTTACATAATGCATTACTGCCTCCAAAACAGCAATTCAAACCCTCTTATTAGTTTAACGTCTTTTTTTTTTTTTTTTTTCCCTTCCTGCTCACTGTTGCTGTGCTGTTTCTTGAGCCGAAGCCTTTACGGCTCTAAATACATCCTCATGATAACCTCGTTACTTAGCAGTGTAGCGAAAAATATGATTGAGCATGAATATGGGATTTGCATGCACAATGCTAGCATGAAACTTAGAGCAGTCTACCATCATAGTGACTACTGGAGGAGCACGCATGTATGCTGCTTTGCTTTGTAGCATGTAACAGAGTGATTTAAAGCTGCTTATTGTACTACTGTCTGTCTGACATGAGCTCTGAATGACTAATTCTAAATTTGAGAATATGAACACGTGCATCTGAGTCATTGCTGCTGTCCTATTGCACGTTTTTTGAGTTAATTACCTACATAAGGATGTTTGTATGTTTGTAACGTTTGGTTACATGGCCTGCCTGGAAAACAGGGCTCGTGTTCAATCACTGCATCGTCCTGAGCTGTTTTCTGTGAAACACAGGCTGTGTGTGTGTGTGTGTGTGTGTGTGTGTGTGTGTGTGGGCGACCGGTTTCCAAGAGCAACGCTCTACAATAGGTTACAGCACACATCCCGCTGAGATGCAAGAGGATGAACGCGTCGCCCCCGGCAACTCGCTTTCCTTCTCTTTCACAGGCTCATAGGGCACAGGGTCATTGCATTTCTGGGGGCGATTGTTCCCTTTTTAGGTGTTTTGAACAAAACCGTATCTATAGCACTGATAAAAGTGCAGCACTGCACAGCACCATCATTTTCATCATTTAGCTGTATGCAGAATGTGTTGAAACGCTTCCAGCACCTCTTGTGATGAACAGTCCGGCGTCGGAGTTAACATTTAAATCCTTCATCTCAGGCACGTGTGGAGTGTAATGGATTCCAGGTGCTCAGGTGTTTTTGCAGGCTTTTTGAAAGACTAATGACCTCATCTGCGTGTGTTAGCGTTAATGACTCTGCTGTGCCACTGGGTGGCTCTGTTGAGATGCGTTTTGAGGATCGCTCCTCAATTCCAATGCGCTTGAATTTTTCCCCCCCCCCCGATATCCTCCGTTATCTGCTCCTCTAGAGCAACGTCGTTCTTTCATAAGCGAAGAATGTAATGATCGTAACTTTTTTTTTTCCCCCCATCATTTGTGTTATCATCACAGCCGAACAGTTCATCATAACAGAGCGTTCTTACTGCAGTTCAGCCAACACGGTCACGCTACACGAACAGGAGGATGATCGTACTAATAAATGTGCTTCATTAAGATAAAAGTGCTTTGCGTGGCAGTTTCCTGGTTGAAGCTGCTCGTTGGGAGGACAGGATTGTGCTCCAAATGCATCAGAAATACAAATGAATGCAAATTCAATTCATACGTGCAATACGATCAAAGCTCCAGACAGACTTGAGCTCAATTACTCTTTACACAGGACAAATATGCAACAGCTGGGTTGTAATAAAAAGCGTTTTTTTTTGTTTTTTTTTTAAAAACAGTGGTCTTTTAAAATTATTACGTGTCACGCTGTATGAAATGATGCCACTAAATATTGCCAGAATTCTGTAACAGACTGACGAAGATCCGCTAACGATAGACCTGTGATGAAAGAAAATTACGTTCTGCTTACGTCATAAATTAGCGTGGTTTATCGGGCTCGTACAGAAAATAAAGCTGCGTAAACAAACATCCTTCTACTTGATCTTGAGGTATTTTTAAGTTTATTTTTATCTTTTACATGTTTTCACGTATCTGTATTTATAGCTGTTCCATGAGTTTTGCGTAATCCTACGCCTTCCTCTAATTGGCGGCTTTAATACGAGCTTCGTAGCAGTGCGTTACATTATACGTGATAAGACCGCCGATCTCAAGGCACAACCAGAGTATTCTTTTCCGATGTGTAATTTTGGTCTACGATAGCAAAATCGGGCTGAAAATCTTACAGCAGAAACCCAGCATTGCATAACAAGCTGCTTTTTTAATAGTCTGACGTTGCAGGATTGCTGCATCACATAGAGCAGCACACCAGTCCATGAGAGCAGGAGTGGGCGATATGACAGAAAAATCATCCCTGAATTTTTGAAAGACATATCTATGATACGAGATATAAATCACAATATGTAGGTTTTCACAAAATATATAAAATATATCACAAAATATATGGCATAGAACTGCCAACAGTGCAGCTGAGAATTTTAACATTGTCAAATTTTAAAATTTTAAAATTCTCAAAAACAAATCAGCTGCTTTCCATCATTTATTTAAAATTCAAATTATAAAATATATAAAAATGTTTTTTTAATAAAAATATATTCCTCAGAAAAGCATACTGTGGCATTATTTATTATAACAATATTATATTGCCATATCAACAAGCCCTACATGAGAGAATGATGTTATTCTCTCTCACTCTCTCTCTCACACACACTCTCACACACTCTCTCACACACACACACATACATATATATATATATATATACACACATACAGTTTTAGCAAATAAGCCCAAAAATACTTTATAGGGCAGTTGTATTTAACCAGAAGTTACTTTTGCAATATTTTTCTACCTACTTTATAAACAGAGATTTTTTCCCTCTTCTTTAGGGGAGAAAAATACAGTAAGTGCACTCATGCATTTAAAGACACTAATGCTGGTACTAGTGCTGGTGCTGCCACAAACTGTCAGAAAGTGTTAAACTAGTGTGTGTGTGTGTGTATTTTCTGGGCTTTATTAGTGTAGCGGTAGCTCGTATATATATTTTTTTCCCTCCATATGGCTCAGTTATTATTAAGCCCATATTAGGAGACGTACAATAAGACTACTATTTCCACTGAGCGATCTCATGTGCTGTCGACTTCTGTGACACACCTTCATGTTCACTCTTGATTTAACATATGGCCTTCTCACAGCTCCTGACTTTGCTCTCTCTGTGTGTGTGTGTGTGTGTGTGTGTGTGTGTGTGTGTGTGTGTGTGTAGCCAGGTGCCGCTGTTCGTGCAGATCCAGCAGAAGTGGAGGAAGATGTACGCGGGTGAGTGCCAGGGCCCCGGGGTTCGCACCGACTTCGAGATGGTGCATCTGCGCAAAGTTCCCAGCCAATACAACCACCTCTCAGGCCTGCTGGATATCTTCAAAGCCAAAATAGTGAGTAAGAGCGATAAGGATGGGGGTTTATATCGTGCCGAAAAAAGTAATAAATCTTTCCTTTCTCTGAAGGGCAGTGGGGAGAAAAGTGCAGCCAAATAAAGGCGTATGTGTTAATTAAGATATTTAAGCTGCTTATATTCGGATTAAAGCCTCTAGGTGTTGGCTCTGAAGTTTTCTGGCTGATAGCTCGTGCTCTCGGATGTTCGTCCTGTTCAAAGGTGCAGATGTGCCTTCCTTTTTTATTTTGACTTATGCCTCTCTACTATTTCTTGTCACGTTTTTTTTTAACCCACAGGGGTGCCCCCTGACACCACTACCACCCATCAACATCGCCATCCGCTTCACCTACATCCTCCAAGACTGGCAGCAGTACTCATGGCCCCAGCAGCCTCCTGGTAGGTTTTCTCCCTCCATCACCCCCTCATTATACTCATGTGGTCAATATAGTGAAAGTGTAGAACCTGAGCCATAGCCATTGGCCTGCTCTCCCCATGCACTCGTTTTTATTTCATCAGGAACTATTCATGATCTTATGTCCTGTTTGCCATTCTCGAATCCGATTGGTCTGAAGGTGTTGATTTGATTTGCTATAACAGCAGCTCTGACAGTACTTCCAGCTGCGAGCAATGAGCTCGTTTCTATAGTAACAACATACACAGGGAGTCGTATGCCAGATGTTCCACATAAACACATAAAACAACTTCTGTAATCGGTGATATGCTGAAGTTTTCTGTGAGGAGCTGTCTTGAATTTTTGGAAGGAGTTTTCCGACACGGGAATGTCCTCAGGAACATGACAAGCTGCAGTTTCTTTTGTCTTATTCGCTTCAAGAGAAAGAAATAAAGTAAGCTGCAGTAAAGTAAGTGATAACAGGAAGTTGTTTTGCTGATGCTGGACAATGTTAAATGCAACTATACGTATGTCATTCTTTAATAAATAAAAAAAGAAATGGTCAGATTTGGCAAATTGCTGGGGTATAAGAGGAATAAAGCACTTCGGGACATGCTGTTGTTGAAACGTAAGCAACTTTCAGTTAGTAATATCAGCTGCTTCGTGCCGGGCCGCATCACAGCACCCTGTCATTGTTTGTTTTTAAATTTATGACAGCATGCCCCATTGTGTTTTATTTCATGTTTATCCTACTGGGATTCACTTATTTCTGGTTACTTGAAATGGCCTGGAAATATTTTCTGACTCACACTGCTTTCTTTTCATAAGCTCATACGATGCACCATAACTATTTGTGGTTTACCCAGTCTGGCCTCTCAGACTTGAATTTATAAAAGAAAAAAGCATTTATTCGTCACATATACATTACAGTACAGTGAAATTCTCTTCAGTTAGGAAGTTGGGATCAGAACACAGGGTTAGTCATGATATGGTGCTCCTGAAGCAGGGAGGGTTAAGGGTCTGACAGTGGCAGTTTGGCAGTGCCGGGGCTTGAAGCTGCCACTGTTAGGATCTTGATCAAGGTCTTAGCCCTCTCTGCTCCAGGAGCGCTGTATCATGACTGACCCTGCACTCTGACCCCGACTTCCTAACAGCAGGAAACGGCGTAGGGGGGAGGTTTTTTTTCTTCTTCTTTCTAGGGCTGCACATGATGTAGGTAGCCAGCTAAAGAGCTTTTTTTCATTCTTTGTGCCTGTTTGCCTTCCTTCCTGTTTTCCTTTCTACTGTTTTCCTTTCAGTTCCTTTTTCCTTTCCTTCCTATTTTCCTTTCCTTCCAATTGTCTTCCCCTTTCGTTTCCTTCTTATTACCTTCCTATTTTCCATTCCTTCCCATTTACTTCATCTTTCCTTCCCATTTTCCTTTCCTTTCCTTTCCTTTCCATCTTATTTCCTCCTTATTTTCCATTCCTTCCCATTTACTTCATCTTTCCTTCCCATTTTCCTTTCCTTTCCTTTCCTTTCCTTTCCTTTCCTTTCCTTTCCTTTCCTTTCCTTTCCATCTTATTTCCTTCCTATTTTCCATTCCTTCCCATTTACTTCATCTTTCCTTCCCATTTTCCTTTCCTTTCCTTTCCTTTCCCATTTTCCTTTCCTTGCCATGCATTTACTTGCCTTGCCTTCCCTTCCCTTCCCTTCTTCAATAAGCTTTACTGCTTGTCTTGCTCTGTTTATTATAAATTTCCTGATTTCTGAGTGGAGTGAGGTTATTTTTCTCCGCTAACATTTTCTCTCACACATGGCAATGCATCTAGCTGTAAATATGGCAGTATGCATAGCATTAGAGATTGTCGGTGGAGTGAAAAACACTATCAGAGACCTTTATCTGTTCTGCAGTGCTAAACCAGCGGGTAAGCTTCGTTATTTTATCAAAGGCCATAAGGTTGTCAGTTTAAGTCCTGACACTTCCACAAGCCACTGCTGGACCCGTGAACAAGACCCTTAATTATCACCTGCTTCCTTTGGATTCTGTCTTACTTGAAAGTTGCTTTCAAGTGATAATGAATAATTATTCAGTGCATGAATTAATGAATAAATGTGCATGTAATCTGTTCCAGTCATTTGATGTGTGGTAGGTGACTTTTTTACTTACTTTCGTACTTAGAAATTGGTGGACTAAGGTAGTTTTTATGCCAGTGCTGTACATGCCAACAGCTATAGATATAAATCTAGCCCTTATAAACCATCAGAGATGCTCAGTGGAGCCCGCTAAGTGGAGCTGAAACGCCTTTAGCTATTACATTTCCACTATTATATGGTAGGCAGTAAAAAGCAAACTTTAGTTTTCTTCGGGAATTGCTTGTTTATGTTTCTGACCCCTGTTAGTATCAGGATCATATCTCAAATTATCTAATTTAATAACACAAAATGAGCTGATTGATGTTCTCTAGTATTACAAATGCCTCTAGCTGCTATTATGGCCTTGCACTGGCTAGCTTTAATATTACAGATAGTCTCACATTACAGTTCAAACACTATTAAAGGAATAAAACAGGGCAGGGAGTGTTCTTATAGGAAAACCATCAACAACAGGGTGGTGTGATTACAGCTGTTACAGCCCCAAAGTAGAGTATTTTCCTATAAAAGCATGTCCTGGAGTATTTTATTCCTCTTATACCACAGGAGTTTGCCAACATTTGAATGTTTTATTAATGGAAACATGACACATCATTATTTCTTATCTGTACACAGTTCAGTTCTAGTTACAGTCTTGTGCAACATCTGGAAAACAGCTTCTTGTTATCATCTTATGTGCTATAGCAGCTGTAAGTGGCCGTTCAGATCTCACCTGAATATCTATTTTTCTCTCTCTTGAAGGTAATAAGACAAAAACACACGGCTTGTCATGTTACTGAGAAACTGACTGTTACAAAACACTTGTAATGGAGACTCCTTCCATAAAATATAAAAAAGAGACGTTTTCTCCGTAGAGAAACTTGATACGTTTTTTTTTTTCCTTTGTTAAATAACAAGTCAGTGATTATTAGTTGTATATTATGTTGAGCGTCCACTATACAAGTCCTCGTGAATTAGCTGTTACTATGGAAACGGTAACATATTGGAACGTGTGCATTAACATAATCCTGTGATTTGCTTTGCAGCTGGAGCTGCTGATTGAGTCATGCTGTTCTAGAGAATTAATCCCCTTCTGCCCAATCGGATTCGAGAGTTCAAGGGCGCTGTGGTATAGTTAAGGGTTAAGGTGCAGCTTACTGGTTAGTAGAGCTGTATAAGCTTCAGAAGTTTTTTTTTACTGAGCAATTGGGGTTTATCTACGATAGTGAGCAACTGCATCAACATGACCCTGCTTGTTATTTTGACAATGTTGATTTTATCACATATGATCTTATTGCTGGTTACAAGCTTCTGCTAAGGGGAAAAAAAAAACAAAAACGTCCATAGCAACATAGAGAAGTGCATAGACATGGAATATTTATTTGAAATGGTTTTACTGCTAGGAATAAGATTGTGTTGATTAGCACAAGATGGCTGAATAATGATGTCAGGACTAGTGTCCGATTTGATGTTAATGCTAAGCTGGACATTTCCATTTATACAGATTAAGCATTTGATTAATCAGAAATAACACTTCTGAGTCCTCCTCCTTTTTTTTTTTTTGGGGGGGGGGTCACAATTTTCCAGAGCCCTAAACCTGAACCTCAGCTGTAGGCTGCACTCATACACTACTAACCAACACATTTTACTCACCGCATTAGTGCCATGGAAGCTGTATTTTTATTACACCCCAAAGCTTTTTCATTGTTGCCATGGAGTCATATCTCTCCCGCAGCACCGAATAGAAACGCCTTAAGATGATGTTTACTCAGTGGATTCATCGAGGCATGAATGTTTACCTCTGTATTAAGGTGCACTTGAGATATTTATTCAGCCTAATGATATTCTTCCAATTATATCTTAATGGATTAATGTGGGAGAAGTGCGAGGGACGCGTGCGCCATATTATTACGGCTGGATAAACCACAGAAATAAAGTCTAAAATTACACCGATAGTCATATATTCTGTTTTATTGCAGACTTTGACGCCCTGCTCGCCGGAGAAGTCGGAGGCGTCGAGTTTGGCAAACTTCCGTTCGGCGCTTGTGAAGATCCAATAAGGTTTTGGCACAACGTTGCACAACATTTCCATATTTCAAAATATCACACACTTGATTAAATCACGGTGAAAAGATGTGAACAGAAAACAGCATTAATGATTTAGACTGAAGACACTTGCAGATATTTTGGCATAAATATTCAGTCCTGCTTGAGGCATTTAGAGAAATGAATTATAAATAAATGTACTGTCCCCCCCCCCCTCAGTGAGCTGCACCTCGCAACAACCTGGCCCCACCTAACCGAAGGCATAGTCGTGGACAACGATGTATATTCGTGAGTACCAGATGTTTTCAGCTGCTTATAAAACACAGAGTGGTTTTATGAAGTTGAAACAGGAGAGAAGGGGAAAAAAAAGAAATGAAATGTGAGCGATGAGGTAATCAGGGGTGTGGGGGGACGACGACGCATGAATATGCAGCAGGTGCGAAAATTCAAAACACCCCGATGATGTCTGTGCCAAATTAATTTTTTTGTCACCTCTCGAAGAACCTGTTACCCATAATAATTTTTCGCAGCTCCAGCACAGTGTTAGAGGGGGTGGAAAGAGGGGAGAGAGAGAGACTGTGTGTGTGTGTGTGTGTGTGTGTGTGTGTGTGTGTGTGTGTGTGTGTGTGTGCATGCGTGCTGGGTTTGAGCCTTGTAGCTCGACACCAGCACCGGACGCCGCCTGAGCTGCAATTAATTGGCGCCGAATGATTTTACGCTTTTTTTTTTCTTTTTTTTTTTTTAAGTGTAGGGCTGCTCAGTGAGCTGTTGCGTGGCATTAACGCCGTTTTTTTGCGCTCTTCCTCGTCCTGTCAGCAATTCAGCAGCGCCAGCGTGTGATGGAGGCTCTCACTTCTGAAGAGGGCCTTTTTTGGGGCCTGATTTTTTTTTTTGAAGTAGAAGAACAAATACTTTCACCTGCAGATAAGGAGCGAGAGAATAATGAAGGGTGCTCGAGCAAACAATGGCGCCGTTCTCCATGAAAAATCCTCTCCAGCCTCTTTGAGGCAGCCGAACGATTTCAGCTCGTTTAAGGCTGATGCGGCGTTGGCGCAGCGGCCTTCCCCAAAAGCTGTGGGCTGGTTGCGATTTTCTACTCTGCCCTTGCTCTAGATGGCCTCATGGTTTTGTCGAACCATTGTTTTCAAACGTTTAATCGTATGTTGTTAATGAGCCAGGAATAATGAATAAGCTGTCGGCCATTCAGGGTTTTCAAAGCAAGCATTGCTCTAGATTTTTTTTGCGTCAAGTATGGTTATTACTCATTAACAGAATGATGACCTCCAATCCTTTTGAAGGATCATTAGGTTTCGAGGCATTTGTTATGCTACAGCAAGCTGCTGGTCATTCATAGGTTTGTAAGCGAACGTAGCTCTGGCTTCGGGTCACGTCGTTTCTCATTGAGAGTGCGATCACTGTATGATAAATGTCCTCTAGTACACTCTAGAGCATCTGATACACAGCTGCTAAAACTAATGGTTTGAAATATGTCAAAATTTCTTCTCAAGTAAGAAGTACTCCTGTCTCTTTTTTTCTTTTTTTTTATTCACTGTTTCTCACTCTTTATTTAATAAATAAATAAATAAATATATATATATATATATATATATAAATCATTCTGAATATCGAGAACACCTTTCTAGCTATTCAGCTATCATATTTAGTTAGTTAGTTATAGTTATAGTAATTTTGCATAAATCGTTAACATTATTGCTAATCTTGCGATATTGAAAACATATGCTTCTAATTGTTGATTATGTAAGGAATGTGTACAGTTATAGGAAAATAATCCACAATACGGCTACACGCAAAGCGGACTTACAGAGTAACACTTTTGTGCTTTTTAACCTTTTATAGTTACATTAACTGTTGTGGAAAGTCTGTGGTCGCTTACGTTATAATGGATATAAACAGTCGTTCTTCTCTTTTTCTCTCTATTGAGGTTAGTAAGACAAATTATGTTCTAGAGAAACCCGAAAAAGTTCACATTCCTCTGTCCTGAAGACTTTGCCAATGTCTAAATCTTGGAGACTGACACTGGAGACTCCTTCCATAAATGTTAAATAAATGTCTCCTTGTAGAAGATTTCAGCAATAAATTTATGTTGTTCTATGTTAAGTAACAACGTTTATTATTATTAGGCTGAGATTATGTAGATGGTTTGTTATACGAGCGAATGAGATGTTAGCAGAGAATGGATAACTTTATTTGCATTAATATAATCCTGTGATTTGAATTATAGGCTCTAATGCCAGAGCTGCTGTTGTAGAGAATTAATCAACGCTTTTAGATTTGAGAATTGAACAGCGTTGTGGTATGAGGACACTTTTTCACAGGAAAGGCTGCCACTTCCGCCGTTCCTGAGGAGTCAATTTGACCTTTTATTTGCGTTGAAAAATTGGGATATGCACATATCATGGAGCGGGAAACAAGACATTTCTGAGCATAATCGCTTACTGCTTTGTTAGTAACATTAACAACAGAATTTTCTAACTTTACTGTAGGTGTAACTTAACAGAGAAGTGCTGTTCCAGGAGCAATGTCATTTTCCGTTTATATGTTTGAAATGAACCTCACAGTATTTCTAGAATGATTTACTGTATTTTATGCAATTACCAGGTATAGTTTTTTTTTTTTTTAACTGACAAAATTTTATCTTTGTACACAAAACTAGCAATATTAAGGAATTGTCCTAACTCAAAAAAGGCATTACCACATATTTGAAATGTACATATATCAAATGAGATTCTGACTTCTTCCATGTGAACATAAAAAGAAAACAATCAGCTCAAAAGCTATATTTGAGCAAAAGCTAGAAGTGGTCAAAATTTGATGCCGCATGAGAACTAACCTAGTTCAGGAGAGGACGTAATGTGTAACATGACAAACGAACACTGTGTGTGTGTGTATGTGTGTGTGTGTGTGTGTGTGTGTGTGTATGTGTATGTGTATATATATATATATATATATAGGTCTCTGCTTTCCTCTCGCTGTCCAAAAACATGCAGCTAGGCGGACAAGCTACAAGTGAAAATGAGTGTGTGTGTGTGTGTGTGTGTACATGGTGCTCTGTGGTGGACTGGCGTCCCATCTTGGGTGAATTCTTTTTTTTTTTTTCATCCCTTTTTTTCCCCTCCCAATTTGCTCCCTAATTTAGTCCTGACCAATTCCCACTCACCAGTTAGGTCTCTAGGAAGGTGAGGAGTATCACATGCTGCCCCAGAGACACGTGAAGCCGTGAATTCTGTGTCACAGAGTGGCGTAACACACTTAGGGGAGGGAAAGCGTTATCTGCTCCCTTCCCCATACATGAGCTCATAGACACCTGTGATTGGCTAGTGTCACTGTGATTGACAGGGAAGGGAGAATATGCCACGCCTCCCACCCTGAGAGCACAGCCAATCTCGAGCTGGCGATCTCCAGACGATAGGGTGAACACTTTTCTGTCGCGCCACTCAGGAACCCATCTTGAGTGAATTCTCCTGACTTGGGCCCAGTGTTACCGGGATTGGCTCTGGACCCACCGTCACTCTGATCAGGACAAAGTGCTTACTTAAGATGGATGGATGAATGAATGAATGAATGAATGAATGAATGAGAATTGTAATATAGAAACAAAAAATACTGCCTCCTAGGTACTGACTAGTAGCTACAGTTGTGAAGATTCCTAAGTCTAAGAAAACCTAAGTTGCATGTTGTTAATTTTATAAACACTGGAAATGAATTGAAGCAAGTCCTTTACTGGAAAGTCAGGTTAAGGGCAAGGTGTTAAACAAACAAATCCTCTCCTGAACATGGTCACCATCTGGGTTATTGTTTGTTTTTAAGTCTTCAAGATTTTAAATACATTTTTTAAAATCTTGATTTTTACTATCTTAGTAACCTGAACAACATACAAACAATGGGTCTTATTTATCAATCTTTTAGGAAAGGTGTGTGTACTGTAAATTTTTACATAAACCAAACAAACTAAAATGTTCTGCCGGATTTACAAAAGTTTCAGAAACGCTGATTTTCTCCGTACTTATGTGTGTATGTTGATGAATGCCTATCACCTGTAAATAACCAAGCAAGTACATGGCACAGCTCATTTCCATGTAGTGACGCCCACAAAACTCCATAAAAGTTCAAGAGCACACAACTTTGAGCGCGAAACGAGTGATCAGGGTAAAGACTGAAAGGCAGAAATGGAAGTCATTTTGACTCACTTCTATGCCAATAAAAATATTTAGTAATATATAACATTAATAATAATAAGTGAGTGCTAAATCTTGATACAGCGCTATTTCTATTATCGTAATTAAATAATTAGTTTTTTATTAGTGAGCTAGTTATTTGTCTTAATGTATGAGTTAGGGTTGGCTCACTTTCTTTATTTTTTTTTTATATTCTTTAATTATTGCCGAAAATATAAAACAACTAAATGTTCTCGATAGTGCTCTTAGTCCCTGACCTTGTGAACTAGCGTGTTTTTGACAGAGACTCCAAACACTTCTATAAGTCGCTCTGGATAAATGGCTAAATGGTGTAAACATAATAAAAATAAGCAGTTTAAACTCTACAGTATATTCCAAATATTAAAGTGCAGTAATCCATATAAATTATATGATCTGAAGTCGATCAAATCGAGTACGTTAGTTAGTCTTCTTACGTGTAAATGTACAAACAGGAGCAGGGGGAGGACATGAGCGTTATCCCGAATTTTCATGAAAACCAAATTTCTTGTGTAAATGCTCATAGGAACGATTTGCACATAAATCCATCCCTGTCGTACTCGATAAATGAAGCCTTAATGTTGTCTTTTTGGTTGAACATCATTGAAATGCTATTTACTAATTTCCCTTCTTAGCTAAACACTTGTGAGAAGCAAGGTTTGTTTTCTCTGGTGGCAAATTTAACAGAATAAGTTGTCATTTATGACGGTCAGTATCAGGGAAAAGTGATGTTAATGCCTATACAGAGTGACCGCTATTCTCCGCTGTCAAACATACTGAGGAGAGGACCGTTTTGTAAAACATATATTACATTAATGCTCATCTGTATATATGTGGGTTCAAACTATGGTGTCTTTTATTAGTTTGCTGTAAATGCTCTAAGAAAACAGATTTACAACTTTGTTACCACAACAACATAACTCTCTTGAAGAATAACTTTTCTCGATATCCAGGAGAAGACACTTTTTCACAGCAGCTTTGGGTTCCTTTGTGATTTGTACATTCCAGCGTATTGCCCAGAACCAAGGCTAATGCAGCTCCTTTATTATCAGCAAGAGATGTGCAAATGAGCTCTTTTAGAGTATAAATCCCAATGAATAGCACTGTTTGGGGTATTCAATCAGCATCTTATTATTACAGAAGATATGAAGAAATGTTTTAACAAAATTTACCCGGTGACAGTCCATCAGTTGCCATCAACGATTTGTGGATTGCATTTTCATGAGAATTGGAGTTATGCTGGGATGAGTATTACACAATAAAACATTATTTTAGTGTAGTAAAACACATGTTACATGATGTACATGCTGAAAACATTTTTTGCTCATATCTATGTTTGATCGAGCATTTCAGAATTTTCAAAATGAATGGTCAAATTTGGGCAAAAATATGTTAAATCTGGAATTTTCATCCATCCTAAAATCTGTTTTCTTTGCATTGATCTCGGGCTGAGACCAGCAGAAACGGGTGTAATGGTACACTTTGTCATGATTCATGCATGATACCGGCTTCATGATTTTGATTTGATTCGATTCTCAGAATATTTTGAATATTATTCTTAAAAATAAATACTACTGTTTATTTATTTACTACTGTTTATACTGTACATTCCCTTTACTGTTTATACACACTGTTTATATTGTACATACTGCACTTGCTGCTTTTTGCACTTCTGATTAGATGCTAAACTGCATTTCGTTACTCTGTATTCATACTGTGTAATGACAATAAAGTTGAATCTAATCTAATCTAATCTAATCTAAAAAAGAAGAAACTTATGATTCGGAAGACACTTTTTTTTTTAGTTCTGATTCATAAATAATGCAAAACAATATAATACAAATATACAAAACAATGCAAAACAATATAATAAAGATTGCTGCAAACAGACATTTAATATCGTAAACAAAATGTGCTACAGGTTCACCATATATTAAAAATAAATAAATAAATTTATTAAGTCTTCCACAAATTTTGACTGAAAAAAAACAATGTGTTTGACCTGGGGACTTTGAAAATGATCGACTGATACATAATGAGCTCCATAGCAGAAATAGAGCTCCAAATTCGGCTAAAATGCCCGTTTACTGTGGCCTTTGGTATTGTTTGAAAGCTACTGAAGAGCTCTTTTTAAACCGTTATACCGTGCTCATGTAACCATATAATGTATAGTTTGTGTTGGTCGTTGCAATCCGGAGCTATTGGGGTCTCAGAAATCAAATGCAGATCCCGCAGGCTGTCGATGAAAGAACACGATCAATGGACCAGCATGCTCTATATATATTTTAACTCTGTGGGTTGTGTATGATTCGGACCTCTGGTGTTCAAACAGTGCATATGCATTACATGCATAATTAATAGATTGCTAATTTCCTCTAGAGGGTGTAATGTTCCATGATATCGGATCCTGTAACAAATGGCAAAGATTGAAATTGGATTTGGGAAAAAAAATGTATTTTTGGAACTGGAAATGTTTATGTATAAAGAGACTAGACTGTTTTTTTCTCTTGTTAGGATTGATTTTGTTATATTTATACCTTATACTTTATTGCATTTATTATGTTTACGTGGGGTTTGTGGAAAAGAATTTAAATGTGAAGTGCTTCAGAAGGCAAACGTTTTATAGCTTAGCAGTTTCTAAAGAAAACTATCGATTGAAATGAGTTGATACTCAAGGTTTCAGTATCGGTTTTGGAAAAGAAAATGTGGTATTGTGCCATCTCAAGTGGCAACCTTTCCTGTGAAAGTGCCCTATAAATGAATCGAATTGGTGATTCAGTGAAACAAGTCTGTTTAACTATCAAGTTAGAAAAAAAAGTTCTATCATTTTATTTTTAATTGAAAGTTTCTTACTGTTTAGTTGTAATGAATTGTTTTGTCTTTCTGCTCACTTAGTGATTTGGACCCACTCCAAGCTCCTCACTGGTCCGTGAGAGTGCGGAAAGCGGACAATCCCCAGTGTTTGCTTGGTAAGAATATCGCACTTGTACTTGTAACCTTAAACTAGGTCATTAGAAATGTAGTGCTTGATGCACAATTGATATTATTAATATTATTATTCATTAGATAGACTGTTTTATTTGAGAAAACATCACAGCAGGGAAGTACTAAAGGTGTGAAAAAAAGAGTGGATGTGTGGGCATGTGTCACGTCGTTCTGCCAGCTTTTTCTGGGCTGTACATGAGAGAATTTTGAGAAAAGACTAGTTGTAAATCTTCTGTTTAATCACCGCAACACACTTTGATCACAACCAGCGTTAGCTGGGAAGGTATCATGTAGCCTGTGAAGTGTAAACTGCAGGTAATGACTCAAGTGGTAGAGAGTGATGTAGGATCTGCTGTCTGTAATGTTTCTAATCACACTTAATAATGTAATAAGAAAGAGAAAACCGAAAGGGAGCATAGTCGGGTTCTGTATGATGTTTGTGCACGATTGCTTTAGACACATGGAGCCTCTTGTACAAAAATGGGAATAAAGCCTTCGTTGGTAGAAGGTCACCACCAATTAGATTTCCAACTTTTTACTTTCACCTTACAATATTTCACAGAGGTACCCTTGTTTTCACAATAGTACCCATAAGGCTGCGGATATTGTAACAGGGAGCTTTGAGTCCCATCCATCTGTCTGATTGCTCCCTGTGGAAAAATGCACAGGACTTCAGCGCTATAGAGCTGAATGTGCAAAATTAAGCCCCAGAAAAAGTGTTTAAAAAGTATTTTCTGTAGACATGACTACTTGGTCTTAGTAGAAAGAATGTAGGAGGGTTCGATGTTGATGAGCAGTACATTTCTGTGGGGTTTATTTCTCAAATTGCAAAAAAATATCTTTATTTGGTTGGAATAGTGAGGTTTGTCTTTTGCAGCATGGCTGGCCTAATACAAGCAAACACTCAGAATGTAAGAAAGAGTATGTTCAAGTGAGCACAAGTAAATAGATTGATATGGTTGAATAATTCGAACTGGTTTTATGCCAGAAGCCTTGATTGACACCTGTTTGAACCCCAGGCGACTTTCTCATGGAGTTCCTCAAACTGTGCAGCCGGAAGGAGACCACGGATGACGTACTGGGAAAGAGTTCAGCCGAGGAGGAAAGCAAAGGTCAGTTTCTGGACCTTCTCAGTGCTAAATATTTACATCTCCTGTTCATCAACAAAGCTTCTGATAGCTGTGGATTCTAGTGCTGATAAACTAAAACATTTTTTCAAAGCCGGCATTGCATTCAGGTGGAGACTGCCTAAGTAGGCAGCATTTTGGAGCAGTTATAATTAAGAAGGAAACGTAAGGGAATATGTAGC
>CM040979.1:4440425-4468540 GCA_022985145.1 Pangasius djambal
GCCCGTTGGTTTTTCATTTGTTTTGTTGTGCATTTTCTATTTTCAAGGCATATTGCTTTGAGTTTTCTATCCTGATGCTTTGACGTCTTCCTTAGTCTGCCTGTATGTTTTCTTTTTATAATCTTCCCATTAAGTTTATATTTGCACCAAATGTTAGACACAGCTGACTGGGAGCAACCAACTTCTTTGGCCACACTCCGTGTTGAAATTCCATGTTGAAGGAGTTTTATAATCCTTTCCATTGTTTCAACTGACAACTCTATCGTTGGAGCCATGTTTCCTTTCAATTAGTCAAGTCCAACAGCCTGTTAAAGTGTGTAAGCACTCCCTTTTAACTGCTGACTAATTAGCATTTTTAGAATTGTCCTGGTATTTGTTTTAGAAATGGAAATTAAAAGATGATTCCATAATATTTTCCTCAACATTGAGTGATTCCATACTTTTTTTCCTCTACTTGATTTGGAAAAAGGCATGCCATTAATAAAAAAAAAAAGAATGATTTTTTTTTTTATATGTATGTTTCACAAAGCCAGAATGTTAAGCCATTGAACAAAACCTTTTTTGTGTCATATCTGTGATTTGTTCGTTTGCTATAAAGTAAAGACGCTGAACATCCTCTAAGTGTGGTGATTCCATCATTTTTGCCAGGGGTTGTATGTATATGTGTGTGTATATGTGTGTGTATATGTGTGTGTATATGTGTGTGTATATGTGTGTGTATATGTGTGTGTATGTGTGTATGTATATATGTATATATATATATATATATATATATATATATATATATATATATATATATATATATATATATATATATATACACACACACACATACACACTGGTCACTTTAATAGGAAGTATGTATATATATATGTATGTGTATATATATATATATATATACACACACACACACACACACATACACACTGGTCACTTTAATAGGAAAACCTGTACACCTGCTCACCTGTTCAAGCAGCACAATGGATAAAATCATGCAGATCAAGAGCTTCAGCTGATGTTCACAACAAAAGTCTGAGACTGTCGCACATTAACCGAAACTGGACAGTTGAAGACTGGAAAAAGACCAGGTGATTTCTTTTATTTATTTATTTTTTTCTCCCTCTGCCTAATCTTCAACTGTCCAGTTTGGGTGAGTCTGTGCCCATGACAGCCTCAGATTCCTGTTCTTGGCTGACAGGATGCTTTTCTGCTCACCACGGTTGTAAAGAGTGTTTATATGAGTTACTATATCCTTTCTGGCAGCTTCAGAGAACCAATCTCTTCATTTTCCTTTGACCTCTCTTATCAACAAGGCATTTCCATCCACAGAAATCTCGTTCACTCAGTTTTTTTTTTTTTTTTACTGTTGTTTTTCGCACCATGCTGTGTAAACTCTAGAGACTGTTGTGTGTGAAATCCCAGGAGATCAGCAGTTTCTGAAAAACTCAAACCAGCCCATCTGGTACCAACAACCATGCCATGATCAAAATAACAGAGATCACACTTTTCCCCATTCTGATGTTTGATGTGAACATTAACTGAAGCTCTTGACCTGTATCTGCATGATTTTATGCATTGCACTCTCTCTCGCGCTCTCTCTCTCTCGCTCTTTCTATATATATATATATATATATATATATATATATATATATATATATATATATATATATATATATATATATAATATAATTTGTGTGTGTGTATATATATATATATATATATATATATTTGTTTGAATCTAAATGGATACTTTTGTGGAAATAAAAACAAGAGCCACAGCTAAATACACAGAAGAAATCACTGACCTCACAACCTTCAGTACAGTAATGATTTCACTATATAGTTTTACATAGACACTGCATGTACCCTGCTTAAATCTTTCTTCTAGCTAATAAATCTTCCTGCATTTTATAATTGCTCTCAGAGAGAGGGAAAAGGGAAGAGGTGTCATGAAAAGAGAATATAATTAAGGAAAGAAATGTGCACTAATACTGATTAGGAGAGAATACTGACTGACACTAGTTCTATAAAATCTGTCCTTGCATATTGTACACATTAGAGATTTTTAATGCAGTTCTACTCTCTTGCTACCTGCTCTGTTTAGTTTTTTAAAATATCTGTATCTGGTTTTGGATTTATATCCAAAGTGGGTGTGGCTTAAACCAGATGGTTTTTTTTTTTTTTTAAAATAAATAAATAAATAAATAAATATTTGGTTTGCCTTAAATATACATATGGTTTACAAAAAACTGTATATGTGTATATTCCTCAACCTCAACTACATCACTTGAGTTCATAACCAGATGCCATGGAATTTCTGGAAAGCCTTCTGTCTAATGTGCTAGGGATCTTTCCCAAATCAGAGAACTGTTGTCTGTTGTTGACGATAACCATATAATTTACTTCACACTTTGGGTTTGTTGCATTTGTTGCATTTCAGAAAGGTCAGAAAAGTTCGCTAGACACAATATCAGAAATTACAGTGCTGCTGCGAGGCAAAATGAGGTCCTTTAATAAGCGGCATTTCATTATATTTCCTGTTTGTTTTTCTGGTAAGATATTCATAGCAAAGACTTTAGAACAACAAAAGCATGCACAATGGACCTGCAAGTTAATTTTTATTGTGTTATTTAAATAAATGACTTTTTTTCGAGACCCCACCAGAGATGGCACATGCTATGTGGGCTATTTGGAGTGGCGGCCATTTTGTGTAGCAATTTGTTAGAAATATGGTTTTATTTTGGAGCTGAGTAAACCAGTGTTTAGGGCAAGCTACTAGTGCAAACAACTGACAATAAACAAAAACAACAACAACTGAATAGTGCATCTGCTGTTTGTATTTGTATTTGTTTAGAACACATTATCTGTTCATTTTGAATAATGTATCATTATTCGGTTACGTCCATAGTACAGATTCTCTCATTCTGGATATGTTGATATCCATCTTTATATTTTGAACGTCTTGACATGCACGTCTTGAATGAGAGCGTTGTAGTCTACTAGTCTAAAGCTTGACCTTCCTGATGGAACACTTCCTGGTTGGAACTTGACACGTGTGTTAGAAGCGAGAGGTTTTTAGCTGAAAGTTATTTTGACTTGACATTTTTCAAAACGAAATGTTCCAGCAGTCATTTTAGAGGTGCACATTAAATGCGCCAGCGCTATTATGCTGCGTCTGGAAAGTCAATGTCAAAGGCAGGTGAGAATATGCATTAAAATTCCCACTGTACTCGGAATATTGTTAGTGCCACTTGACATTATTATTTTTTTTATCCACTTTTATACCCGGCTTTATACTCTGCTCATAAATGCTTCACTCCGGTGTTGTTTCTTTATCTCCTGTGAACATAAGCAAAGTAAAATTTACACTTTGATTCAAGCCCTAATCAGGGGCAAGGCAGATATGGATATGGACGTTTCATTAGATACTTCCGCTTCACAAATCCTCTTTCGTACACAGATGCTCAACTGCTGCATCGAGCACAAGAAAGCGAGGGACAACGTCCAGAAAGATGCAGCCAGTGAAAATGGCCTCCCGGTGCCTCAGGTGTCACCGGGGAAGTCCTGGGACTCATGGAGTGACAGCGAGGACGAGTTCTTTGAGTGTCTGAGTGACACAGAGGACATGAAGGAGGTGCCAGCGGATGGTGTTAAAGGAGCAGGAGCCAAAATAAAGCCTGAGGGTCGACTGCAGCCTCATGGCAAGTTGACCCTTCTCAACTCAAACGAGCCGCTGTATATACCAGTCACGCAGGTGAGTCAGGTGGACGAGAGGTCAACATTTACTGTGTTGAACAATCTGTGATTCACTTCCCCTCATGCCCCCTAACAAAGGGGAGGAAGTATACCTTTGGCACTTTGGCAGCAAGTATGCCATATCTGACAGAATGTCCTAGGTGATATCCAGGGTTCATTTTAGTTGAAAAAAAAGTTCAACCTTTTTTCTTTTTTTTTTTTTATCGGTGATGAGACTTCTTTGCTCATTATTGTACACCCACTTTGCAAAGGCAATTATATAAATGCGCTGCTTATAGCTTTATATACCGTACATGTTCCTGAGATCATCATTTAAGAGCCGGTAGGCCATGTGGGAGAGATATTTCTATCAAGTAAGTAAATGTTTTATTTCTCTGGAGTTTGATGTGCAAAATAAGAACCAAAATATTGACTTGGGTACCAGTACTAGTGTATTAAACTAATTCTCTCTACCAAAAAAAGACATTTCTGTCCAGCTGTTTGTGAATGGGACAGGACTTATAACGCTGCGCTTGAAGTCACGTAAATATCGTTTTGGCTTTGTGTCTGCTCTAAGAGTGCGCCTCAGAGGACAGACCAAAGGGCTTGAAAATTCCAGCATGCAGGCGGATTTTAAATGTCACAATGTGTTGCGCCACTCCACCTACTTCAGTTCAGGGGTTTATAACAATGAAAATACCAGAAGAAGAAAAAAAACGTGAACAGATTGGCTTGTGTCCAACAAAAATAGCAACTCGCCAGCAACCATCAAATTAGACTTGTTGGTTAATTTGTACATCAATTTCCTTCTAAATATACGCAGAGCCATATTAGTGCACTGACTACCAAGTGTGCTGACTGGCTGAACATTTGTATGTATTTGAATATACATTTTAAACATTTTTGAGTATCTTTACGTTTATGAACATCTATATGTTGTATTTTTTTCGTTGTTTTGAGGTAAGTGATGTTAATGTGATCATTTAGTCCAGTTCTGAAAATGGGATCTGGGAAGTATAGCTAGTATGTTACAGTGGCACCATTATCAGAGTTATTATATCTATTAGTGAGGTTTTATAGTTATTAGCCCTTCTTTGGCAGGAATTAGGAATTTGTTCAGGAAAAAAAACTCTGTGGTTAAATAAAGCGAATCTAATTGTAGCAATTGAAATAAGTAGGAAAATATTTGAATGGTTGGATCATGTTTATCAAACAAATCTGTGCTGAAAAGGGTCCGTGGAATTGCTTTTACTTTTGAAAAGGTAAACTGGTTTTAAAAAGGTTTGAGAATCCCAGCTTTAGCCTACAAAGATTTGCAACCGGAGTTTTGCAACTTGTTCTCTTAGCTTAAAAGAAAAGGGTGTTTTATCCATCTTCAATAAAGCCAAATGATATTTCTCAGGCAAGATTGCATCATTCTTCACTAATATACGAAAATTTGCACTTATTGGACTGAAAACACACACAGGAGCATAATATTGGTGTTATCATTGTTGTGTGAGTGGGTGCATATGTTATCATTTAAATGAAATTTAAGCTTCACAGTATATTTAAAAAAAAAAAAAAAAAAAGTACTCTATACATGTTTCAATTTCATACACAGGTTTTTTTTCAAATGGCTCCAAATGCATTAAACATGTCCTAGCCTTTAAATAATGTATTCTCGAATAATAAATATCCACTGGGTCATTAGTTCCTATTTTATCATATCGTTACATCTTATCATAATTGTTGTTGTACAGTAGATATTGCTGTTATGTTATGCAAAAAGATACAGATGTCTTGGATCCTTTTTTTTTTTTTTTTTTTTTTTTTTTTTTTTTTTTTTTTTTTTTTTTTTTTTTTTTTTTTTTTTTTTTTAAATTTTTTTAAAGTTTTGTTTCTTTTTGAAACATCTGTTCAGGTACACGGTAGCTGGCCCTACCAGGCTCCAAAACAAGGAAGTTTTCAATCAAATGATAGCACAGTGACGCAAATGAGCTCTAGCACTGCATGTAAAAAGTGTCTTCAGCAGTTAATCAGCATGCAAAAGTAGGGCACAGATGGGTAACGGTAGTTTTTGCCAGCACCTCGTGGCCGTTTTCACAGCTCAGAATATCCAGCCCTAAATTGTGAAGCTTCACAGAAAGATACTGCTGAAAACTCTCTCGATATGCAACCTGCAACATCCAGCATCTGCATACACACGCGGATAATCCCACCTCATGCTATCGCCTTAGGGCCTTTAGGGCTACTTTTTTGGTTTTGTTTTTTTTCCTCCCCTTGAACCTCGCCTGTCTGTGTTTGGCTGCTTTTTAGAGAGTACCTGAGAAAGGAGGAGAAAAGAAAAGCTGGAAGAGGAGGAAAAAGTGTCAGCATATTTTTTATTGGTTTGTTTAGTTTTAGATGCAGTGCTCCATCTTCTGTGCAGTTTCTCACAGCTGTAGTACATCTTTTTTTTTTTCTTTTTTTTTTTTTACACTCCGCTCTCTTTTTCCGTTTGCATCTTGTTTGCCGTCTGTCATGCTTCTGCCTATTCCCTCGCTCTCACTCTACCTCTCTCTCATTATTGCTATAATTTTCTCACTCACTCCCTCAACACCCTCTCTCTTTTCCCCCGGCTCCCCCTTTATTAGATCTGAAGTGTGTCCCCTTTTCCTTTAATAATCTCTCGTTTCGCTTTGCTTTTAAGGCCCTCCGCTCATCTCATTGCCTCATATTTGTCAATGTCATGTGCGTTTCGGCACACCGCCATTGATTTGTCGTCTGTTTTTGTTTCCTGTTGTTCCCACCGTCCTTTCCTTTGCTCTGAGTCTGCGTGAGAGCTTGTAATTCGGGGATGGGATGGAGGAAGTGTGTGAGAAGTGGTGAAAGAGAGAATATGAAAGGAGACGAATGGTTTTGATTCATAACAGCTTCCCTTGTGCTTGGAATTTGACCGTTTCAAGCACTTCCCATGTTCAATATTTTCTGTTTTCACAAAGAAAACTTACATAAATATTATTTATTTTTATTGAAATGTGCATTATTAAACCCGAAGTAAATTAATCCTTAATTACCTTTTCCTCTCCTTTCAACTTCTTTTTTTTTTTTTTTTATTTTCCTTTTAAAAGTTCCTCCTTTCCTTTTAATGTGTGACACGCAATGTAAAGGTGGATATTTGTGCCATGCTATAGTTAAATGAACCCACTTGCCAGCTAGACCAGTAATATCAGCCTCTGCTTTTTAAATTTTTTTTCCTTTCCCAGTGTTTTTTTTTTTTTTTGCATGCATTTTCCAAGAATAGCCATCAAAAAGAGCTTGCATGTCGCCCTGATTCATTAAGTCATGCTCCCAGCTGTGTCTGTGCTAAGACTGCTTTGTATATCTGCATTCACAAACTGAGACATTTACGACCAAACAGCTAAATTACATTTTTACATTTTCGTGAAAAGTCTTGAACAAATACCTGTAACAGTCTATATGATCTTAAAGAAAGTGTCCCAAAAACATTTGTGTTATAGTACATCAGATCAATACCTTTAGAAGAGACACTACTATATATTTGTTTGTCCAAAGTAAATGTGGCTGAGTTTTCAGGATGTTAGCTACTGCTGGTAAGATTAGAGCACTTTCTGAGGTAAAACGTGTTTTTAAATGAGGCACGCTCGTAAAAGAAAGTCTTACATTCAAAGAAAGAGTGTTCTTTTTATCTAAAGAAAAAGGAGCAATATTTTTGGCTACTAATGCTTTGATTATTGCACTTGCTGAGAGAGCCATTCTTGTGAAAATGGAAGTATTTACAATAGATGGTGTAGAGTGAATAATGGAGTAAAGAATGGAGTGAGGAATGGACTGATGAATGGGGTGAAGAATGGAGTAACGATTGGGGTGAGGAATGGAGTGAAGAATGTGGTGAAGAATAAAGTGAGACATGGGGTGAGACACGAAGTGAGGAATAGAATGAGAAATGGGGTGAAGAATGGAGTGAGGAATGGGATGGAAACCTACTGACTGTTGCAAAGTGCTGACACTGGGGAGTCCTTCCATAAATTCTAAGTAAACGCCTCCTTATGGAAAATTTCACCATATCAAGAGTTGTATGTTTTTTTTGGTGCTAAGTAACAAAAATTTAAATTTAAAATATTTATTATTTTATATATTTATATATTAATTTATTATATAATTTATTATTAACATAATATACAGTAATAACTACATCTGACCAGATTCGAGAACTGCATTTAAAGATTTCATTCCAGGTCTACTGAAAGACGCCCTTCCTGCGTCTGCAATTATACCCTAATCTGCTTATGAAAAAACAACATAACTGCCAAGTTTTAGAGAATTATAAATTTACAGTAGGACATGCATTATCACTTTGATTATCTGCATCATTCATGCCATTCTCTGTCTCATCGAAGTATATTCTCATGCTGCATCACAGGGCAGAGTAACACACTCGAAGGAAAGCGCTATCTGCCTTCTTTTGCATACATGAATGCCCAGACGCCTACGATTGGCTAATGTCACTGTGATTGACAGGGGAGTGAGAGTATGCTATCCGTCCCAGGCAGAGAGCACGTTTGATTTTGGGACTAAAATCCCAGAGATACGCCTATAATAATACATTACCCCCCGCCCCCATATATATAGGGCTTAAGACATCCTTGTAAAAAAGGAAATACCTGTAACAAGGTTTTGTGAAATGGCTCTCTGTGACTCGTTTGTGTGATGAAATATTAGATAAAATAAAGGTTTTTGGTTTCTGGTGAGACTGAGAGAGTTCTTGGTGTCTTGTTGTCCATCTGGTTTTGTTCCAGTCTTCCTGTAATGCACTTGTTAGTGAAGCTCAGGGGTCGTTAGTGGGCCGAAGGCTTGAATCTGGAGGTTTTGAATGCTGAGGGACAGCGTGAACGCACTAATGAATCTGTAAAGTTGTCAGCTGTCTTCAGCTCTCGATCTGATGACTGACAGTCCAATCAAGTGTTCAGCTGAGCAGATTTTTCTACCTAGAGAAACAAGTCCTATTGTGTGACCTTGGAGGCCTGGCTCCCTCCAGGAGGTCTACACCGACTGTCGAGCCGACACCGAAGTTTTGCAGCAAGTTTTCTGAGTTATTTTTGTTAGTCCTTAAATTTAGCTGTTAACAATATCACAGTGGAATTTCCATGAAATTGTCAGTGTTGCACAACAGAGAATCTTGTTGGGTTTTTCTTTCCCAGGAGCCAGCGCCCATGACAGAAGATGTACTAGAGGAGCAGTCGGAGGTGCTGGCCAAATTGGGCACGTCGGCTGAGGGCGCCCATCTCCGTGCCCGCATGCAGAGCGCCTGCCTGCTCTCAGACATGGAGTCCTTCAAGGTAATGACCAGGAGAATACATAAACTTCCATAATTCCAAATTTGCTATCAGTACAGTTATGTTTTGTGTTGAAGATGTTCTGTGGTTAAGCTAAATTGCCTACAGCACACATGTGAAACACTTGGTTGAATGGTGGATGTGTGCTGAAGTGGACTGTTAGGTGGCAATATGTCTTCTTGCCACTTACTCACAGAACTCTCAGTAAATCTTGAAATACCCTGAAGGGAGAGATATGAAGTAGTGGAGTTTTCAGATTCGTTACAACACATGTAAAGTATTATTGTTGAATAAGATATTCTTGGATAGCCTACATTACATTTGACCAAAAGGTGAGTTCTTGTGATTGATATAATGTTGACAAAATACCGGAATGAGTATGAGTATGTGTTTTTAATACTCGTTGAGACAGATACTCATAACGAAATGAGTAAGCTACTGAGTATTAAGCAAACAGGGATGTGAGGACCACTGCAGCAATTTGCTGATTACAATTACTGATTTAAATTTAATAATAAATGATACATCTTTTTAACCCTTTATAGTTACATTTAATGTTGTGCAACGTCCACAGGCCATGTAGATTCCTGCTTGTTTTTGTTTAACCCTGTTTGTTAGTTGCTGCTAGAATTGAACTCCGTTGCTGAGATTTGTGCTTAAACCTGCCAACCTTTATGCATTTTGTGTAGGAAGTCCGTAATTTAACATCGTGTTATGCTATGCATGTTACGTGTTGTCATTCAAAAATACGCAAAGACAGCACTCTTGTTTTTTCCCTGTGCGACTCTAGACTGACATTAGTCATGTTTTGGCCAGTGTTTTCATCTCCTCTCAGTTTACTCGCTTGAATGTTTTGAGTGCACTAATGTGAAATAAAATCTGTCAGTATATGTTTGACTTTGGTAACATTAGTATATTTAACATCAGTTAACTGTATTTATGAAGAACACCACCAAAAATGTCAAGTGGAAATATTAAAAGCAGCACTCTTCTGGGCTGAAAGGCACTTTTTTGGCCAAAAGAGAAAAAAAAAACATTTAAATATGTTTACAATGATGTGTAATTTTATTAATAAGAAGAAAGTGATTAAAAACGAAGATTGCTTTCAGGTACCGGTCAGCACAGCCACATTCAGACAGCATGGTCAAGCCTATTGAAGTACACTATATAAATTAATCTTAGTCAGCAAAACTATCTTGACTATATGCAAATTCAGCTTATATTTCTCCTTGTTCTGCCTCATGCAAGTGTTTTGTGAAAAGACTATATCCAAAGTGTACTGACTTTTCAAACCCGCAAACCCGCATAAGGACCACTCGTTGTTCCACTTAAGGAATCGCAGGTCTGCAATATCTTTAATAGAAAAAAGTCTCAGTGCTCAGTGCTCGCAGAAGTGAACTGCTCCCACATGCGACAGTTTCTCTTCACACTCTCTTCACTGATCTACGTTCGTGAATGTGTGAATGTGCAATTTACAGCAAATTGCACTCATGACAGCGTTCGCTGATACTGCTCTGTGCACTCAGGTCAGCCATCCTCACGCTCTCTAGTAAACATACTGTTTAAATGCTGTAAGATGTTTTCTTCAGGTTACTGGTATTGTAAGTAGATGCTGTAGTTCTTCCTCTTGAGCACGATTTGAAAAAAAGAGAGAAAAAGACATTAGTCAATGCAGTGAACTTGGTTTAGTGGGACGTTGTGTACTTCTGTTAGTTAAATGATATTCTTAAATAAAAATAGAAATTAAATATCACAAGTATGTCAGAAAAACGGTCCAAGATTTCCCAACCAGTGTAGTCCCCCGAGGTGTGATGTAGGCTGAAAAAAGACCTTTAGATCTTATTTGCATTACAAAAGTGAAAATAAAGCAGCAGTATTGTCTTGAGGGGAAAAAAAAAAAAAGACACTGAGAAATAAAGCAGGAGCATCCTCCAGATAAAATATTAACACAACCCTTATTTGCAGCCTGGCAAATGTACTTAAAACAAAAAGAAGTGAAACATGCAAACAAAGCAAGTGATATTTCAGCAAGGCTTAATTGTAGGTTGTTAGCAAGAAAAATCTAAAAAAAGGGAATAGCATTATTCCAGGAATTTTAGCCATGTCAGGCAGAATGTATCAGCGTGTGGCTTTGCTTTAGTCTGTGCTGAGCACTTAATATACAGATGCATGTGTGTTAATTGGAAATTTTGCTGGTGGAGAAAAACTTGGATTATTTATCCACACAAAAGCAGACACGAGAGGGTCTTTTTTAGCTGTTCTCCTTGGTGTACTCCTATTACAGGTATTTAATGAGAAAGGAAATGAGTCAAGACAAGTGTGGTGAGAAATGTACAGGTGGATGAACTTCATCCTATCAGTTCTGAGTTGATGGTTAGGATTTCAAGGTTAGGCGTAGTCCAACATTCAAGATGATGCAGATGGAAGGAAGAGATGATCTCCACATCAAATCTCCAGCGTTCTGAGGTCGATCTCGCCTGGCTGTTCAACTGAAGCTGCAAGTCATGCTGCGAGTTACATGTATTAGCGAAATGCACGAGGTCCTGCTAATGCTACAGGAATGAGCACTGCTGATAAAAGTCGCAAAACGTTGTAATCTTCCAGCCTGCGTTTCTTCTCCGTGACCGTCTCCGCAATCCACTTTTCACACAGAGAAATGTAGATACCGCTTTTGTATACTTAATTTAATCGCCTATGATATCTCTGTCACCGCTGAGGATTCAGCTAATTAGTAAAGACCATTTGAAGAACATTTGAATTGGATCAGGGAGTTGGCCTAATGAATTAGCGTGGCGGATGCTGAGGTGATTCAAGGTAAGACATTAAGCTGATTAAGCTACATTAAGTGAAAAATTTTGCCTTTCTTGTTTAATTTCTGAAATAAAGATACATTGCTGAAATATTCACCATGCATCAGATTCCAGAGGAAAAAAAAAAAAACTAGACACGATAATTGCATTTTCCTCTGTTTTTGGTCACATTTATGATTTTCATCGTTCAGGTTAAAGCCTTGGTGATTTCAAGTCTCACTGTAGAGATTTCAACTTGCCTAACACATTCGTCAACGTCACTGAAATGTCAGCAGGTGCAAAGCCGGCGTGAAATATCACTCCATATCTTTAACTTAACACTGACAAGATTGTAAAGGCTGAGCACCGCATTGTCAGGCAGGAGATCAAATATCCCACTTCCTTGTGCCTCTGTCTTAATCTTTGCTGGCCAGAATTTGTCAACCCATTTATAGCTTTCACCTTTATAAAGCAAAAAAGAAATTTAAGGCTGGCATTGCGAGAGGTAAGAGCTGTTCAGCTGTCGTTCACGGACACCTATTCATCTTCATAAGCGCCTTATTCCGCCCGCTACATCCTTGTCTGTCGGATAACGTGGAATTATCCCACGGCGCTATTCTGCAGACCATCCCGGGAGATTAAGGAACGAGAGATTTGAAAGAAAAGGAGAGCGTCTTAAGCACAGCAAGAGCACCCTTGTTTCTAAATCTAGTTTATGTATCGTCTGTGCCGACTGCTTGTTTTTAACTGCAGGGGGCGAAGCTGATGAGGAAAGGTGACGCATTCTCCCTGCTTTTACCGCTGTCCTACAAAATGCTCTAATTTCTCTCGAGCAGTGCAAACGCACCAGTGTTTTTTGTTTTTTGGTTTTTTTCCCTGAACTCTCCAAAGCTGCAGCGAATGACTGCTGAGAGCTCGGCTATTGCACTAAATGGCCCCCTTAGCTGAAGATGGCCTCTAAATTTAGTGGCAGCGCTGTCTTTAATTGTGCTTAGCCAAGCATAATTTGGCATTTTGGCTTTAATTGCCATCTCCCTCTGGGTGAAGAAGGGAGACTCGTGGATATGATGAATGGGGTGACTTAAAAATATGACAGCGCTTTGAACCCTCGAAGCACCCCCTCTGCTTTCAACACCACCACTGTTTCCACCATCACTCGAGGCCCAGCAATATGAGCTGGGCGACAGACATCTGTTATGGTACCAACCTGCATTGCTGCTGTATTTGTACCTGTATTTGGCCTCCCTTTGTGCTTGTATGGATACCATTCATGATGTCTTAAATAGCTTTGATGCTGGCTAGGCTGAGCCAGGAAGATCCCCCCCCCCAAAAAAAAGCATCTTAATCAAACTCATCTGCATCTTAATCAAGAGCAATTCATAAGCAATATAGTGCAAGTAATGTTCTAATAATCGGTAATGTGAAATACCGCAATATCCATGGACACGTCATGATATCATGACTCCCCTTGTGCTGAATTTGGAATGCAGCTACCTTAGATATTCACCAGTCTTGTATAAACAGATGCAGGCCTAACGGTAATTCACATTTGATTGAATTCTGAGAACCCTTTGCTATACCGTAAATGTCTCAGTAAACACCCTGTGATGAAATGCGACCAGATCAGCTTGTAGAAATCTCCCTCCACCTCCCCCTCGCCTCGCTCCCTTAAGTCTCCGAGCTGCCTCATTTCTGTAAAACTTGGATCATTATGTCTTGTTGCTCCGTCTCCTAGTAATTATCGACCATGCAAGTGCACAGGACTTCCGCAGACAGACGGAAAGGTCACGCCGAGAAAGTTCGCCGCTGGAATTTGTCAGCCGGCTCATTTACAAAGGCAGCGGCTGACAAGCCTGCACGCTTATTGCTCACCATTGGGATTATTCATGCACAGATATCTCTTTGCCAATAAAGAAATAAAAAAAAAACATAACAGAGGGTGAGGCTTTATTTTTTCTTCTCTCGTATTCTTCCCCTTTTTCATTCATGCTCAAAGGATGATGCCAGGCTGAGCAGTCACTCTGGGGTGGAATCAGGGGACGTATGATTTGTATGAATAAAACTTTGATTTTATTTAACCCAACGTTGAAGTTTTGTTACTGTTCGTTCACTGGTAAGGGCTAGCATTGATCATCTCTGTAATTCATAAGTGCATTGGGGAGGTGCATTTAACAGCTTCGTTTGTTCATGATGAAATGATTTAATATGATTTATGACACTGTAGGCTTGTGCGATATTGATTTTTCGTCGCTTGTGATTTACCTTTTTTTTTAAAAAAAGGCTTTAATCGTAAAAATGATTGAATTGTCCAGAAGGTATGCTACAGCAGATTTAATCACTTTCTAATTATAATATAATGTAATATAATATAATTAATTCTAATATAATGTAATCAGGGTAAACGTCACTGGATGTCATGGCAGTGTAATATTGAGGAGATGATTAAATCATTAAATCACACAAGCATTTAACACAGCTTTGCTGAATAGTTGAATCTGATTGGTCAGAAAGGTTCTGATTGAGCCTTCTGTGGTCCGCTATCACAGAACTGTATTGTGGAAGCTTTATAAAGATGTGTGTAATTGTTGGTATGGTGAAGTTTTCTGTGAGGAGATGTTCATTTGGCATGTATCAGTGCTTTGTATGTATCCGAGGTAAAATTGTAAATTTAGGTTTCCAACACATGAAAGTCTTGAGGGCAGGTAGCATTTTGCGATATTTTCGTTATTTCTATACTTCCTTGTAAGTCATTGTACTTTGCCTTTGTGAATTGTTTCTGCTAGCTGTATAGTCTTTAATCTGTTATAAATGCAACTCTGACCGTACGTTGTTCATTTGTTGGGGTGTTTTTTGTAGGCAGATTGATCTCGATTGTGTAAAATACATTTGTAGTAGATACAGTCCCCTCTGAAAGTACGCCGAGGCCAGTTCTTTTATATTTATTTTTTGCTATACGCTGAAGACATTTGGGTTTGAGATCAAAAGATGAACCTGAGCATATAGATCAGAATTTCAGTTTTTAATTTCCTGATATTTACATCTAGATATGTTAAACAGGTTAGAAAATAGGACCTTTTGTTTGAGCCCGCCCATTTTCAAAATGATCAAAAATATTGGAGCATGTGACTGACAGGTGTTTCTTGCTGGTGTGCCCTGTTAGATTGACTGTTAAATAATTAATAGCTCTGAACGTCTACTCTTGGTTTGAGCCCCGGGTTTCCCCTGTGAAGACTGCATTTGTTGTTAAAAAAAAAAAAAAAAGGACAAACCAAAATGAAGACCATAGAGATGCCTATGGGAGAAAAGTATGCCATTTTTTGAAGCAAGCTTTGGGCGTAGTCAATACAACAAAATGGAATGTCCTGAAAAAGAAAGAAACCACTGGTGTACCAACAACCAGACATCAAACAGATCGGCCAAGCAAAACAACAACAACATTGATGACAAACATTGTGAGAGCTGTAGAGGAAAAACCCCAAAATAACAGTCGGTGACATCACCAGCAACCTCCACATCTTTTGATCTCAAAACCAAATGTCTTCAGTGTATAGCAAAAACAATAGAATTGGCCTTGCTGTTCCGGTACTTTCAGAGGGGACGGTATAATAGCCCTGTTTCTTGTTTCAGTAAGCTGTACATTTTGCAGGTTTTTTTTTTTTTTTTTTTTTCCAATATGGCTTTTCTTTAGACATACATTACTGTTATAGAGTCTCCTAATGAGCAAGTGGTAAACTACCCGACCAAGCAGTTTTAAGTTTCACATAGCAATTTAGATCATTAAGGCTCCACAATACATTGCTTGTCAATTGTTACACAGTACTTTAGTCAATCATTACATTTACATTAATGAACCATTCAGTAATAATGACGATTCAGCAAAAGGAAATATTTTGGATGAATTTGTATTCAAGGTCCCATAAAGAGTTCACCACTGTGTTTAAAAAAAATATTACAAAACTTATCAAAATGTAGCACTATAAATACAACGTAATTATATTGTCCATATCGAGCAGAAGAGCGGAAGCTGAGGGGATTAGAAAAATACCAACCCTTTGTGGTAACAATGTTCAGATCGTACAGACCTTACTGAGCAGTGAACAACAGATTGCGCCTGAGGATCTAGTGTTTAATGATTCTTAACAAAATTAATAACGGAAGAGTATTGTGTGGAAGAATAATGCAGCATTGCTTTTTGTACTGGGCAACAAATAGCACTCAGCAGATTTCTAAACCCATTAAATGATATACCAAAAAAGCCAGACATCAAAACTCAAAGTTTGTCAAAGATATGAGTGTGTTTGTATGTATATGTTTCAGTTTGTTTCTGCTGTTTCTGCTGTGTGTGTGTGTGTGTGTGTGTGTGTGTGTGTGTGTGTGTGTGTGTGTGTGTGAAACTCCTTCAGGCAGCCAATCCTGGCTGTTCCCTGGAGGATTTTGTGCGCTGGTACTCGCCAAGAGACTACGTGGAGGAGGAAGTGAGCGATGAGGCGGGCGGGACAGTGGTTCAGGGATCGCTGAGTGCCAGGATGAAGATCCCGGGCAACATGTGGGTGGAAGCATGGGAGAGTGCCAAGGCCACACCAGCACGCAGGCAGAGGCGGCTGTTCGATGACACTAAAGAGGCCGAGAGGGTACGCATCTTCACTGCATCATTTCTCCTGAGCTGGTGTGTAGAAAAAGCTTTAGACACTTACTAGACTCTTACTAAAGACACGTCATTTTGAACTGACAGCAAAAAATTTCATATTATTTTTTGACTGATCAAGTGACAACCAAGGCATTTTAGAGCCTGCAGTATACTATGTGTCTCACCATATTACCGTTGAATCTTTAAAAAAACAAATCGTTTTCAGGTAATATCTGAGTATGACTGGGCAGAGTGAATTGAAAAGACATTTATTTGACAGATGGTCTCGACTAAAGTAAGAAAGTTTAAGCATACAGCTGAGCAGCCAAACAGTGCTAGGTTTTTAACATGTTTATTTAAAGTAGTCTAAATTCTTGCACTGTCCCTAGTTCCTTCAAGGACTCCTGTGTGAAAGCGATAACAATTAGCAAGATTCCCTTTCGAATGTTGCAAAGCTCCTTCAGACTCAAGGACTCTTTGAAGTCCTGTCCCATCTGCATGCCACCTGCGCGATGGAAAAAAAAATCCGTACCCAGTTGCTGCAGTGATCAAATGCAGACTCGGGCGGGTCCCGAGTGGTTGCACGCTTGCAAGAGCGGTAAAATGGGTCAGAACGCAAAGCGTGGGCAAGGTGTCCTTTCCCACGCGCCGAGTTGAAGGGGAGTTCAGGAGAACCGTTGCCAGCATGAAGGTCGTCGTCGCTGTGTGTCCTTCAGCAGTCTGTTAAGCTCTTTTGGGGAAACACGAAGTGGAGGGTTTAGTTTGAATTCATTTACTGATTTAGTTTTGCGTTCCCTTTACGATTTCTTTTTTTACCGCTCCAGTAACTTGTCCTAGCCAATGACGCATTTTGCTTTGGTCTAGTACGGAGAGTAGCCTCCAGCAGGTCACTGAGACGCAGGGCTTCTTTTTTTTTTTTTTTTTTTTTTTTTTTTTTGAGGCATATAGGTGATTGAAACGGGGACAGCACAGAAAATATTATAAAGACACTTAATACAAAAACCTTGTAGCAATTAACTCCACCTGTTATTTGTTTCAAGGGTAAGGAATGGATTAGTGTCAAATTATAGACATGTAATATATATATGTGTGTGTGTGTGTGTGTGTGTTTATTTGTGTGCTGTGTAGGTGCTGCACTATCTGGCAGTGCAGAAACCTTCTGACCTCACGCGACACCTGCTGCCCTGCATCGTCCATGCTGCTATACTCAAAGTGAAGGAGGAAGGTGAGTGCACTCAAGGTTACTCTCATGAAAGCTGAATTTTTTTTTGTGTCTCTCGTTGTATGTGTGTAAGGGCTTTTTTTTTTTTTTTTTTTGCTTAAAAGAAGCTCGTTGTTTCTCTTTCGCACACACAGAGGCGGTTGAGGACATCGTGTCGGTGCGTAAAATCATTCCACAGGTCAGCTCTCACGCCAGTAAGCTGCTGCGCCACCCCAGTCCTGATCTCAAAAAACTGGAGGTGAGCCATAAAAATCGTATTAGCCGTATTAGCCCTGTTAAAGCAAACACGTTTCATATCATGCTTAATATTTCTATGCTTTGGCTGTAATCTCAGGATACTATTAACCAGATCACAGTGCTGGAGGCCACCATTGCCCGGGCTCGCTCTCTCAGAGCTAAGTTTGGCCTCGGGAAAGGAGAGAGAGGAGAGGACACCGAGGATCTCGAGCTGTATGTATCCTCTCTTATATCTTTGATTCATATATTAGCTTTATGCACAGCTTTGAATCAGTGGCAGTTCATTCATGAGGCATAATCCAGTTGCTACTTTACTTATTTTGAACGGTCAATGATTTAAAAAATATTTCTGTCTTGCAATCTGATGTTCCATTGATGAGGTCACCTTTCTAGCTCTTGGGGCCCATTTACCTCCATAGAGTTATTATTACAAAAATGTGAACTACAACAAGCGCTAATAAAGGCCCATTGGGGCAGGATTCACGCTGCCTCGTGCTCGCTTTCTATGAACGTTTTCTGTCGAGTCGCTGCAGCGTACAGGATATTTAATGACAGGGTTTCAAAGGTCGAGGGTTTACACCAACATATATGACGATAATGTTTTAAATTGCTTTGTGTAGGAAAGATTTTGTTGTATGTCAAATAGTCGCAAAGGCAAAGTGTAAGTGCAGACAGTGTGCCTATGACATACAGATCTATTTCTACTGAAAGATGTATTGCAAAGATGGAGAGAGTGAATGGAGGATTATAGAGTGGATCATGTCCATCAGAAATGCGTTTGCGCCACGGTGACCTTGTTTGTCACATTAAGCCTGAGAAAAAGAAGAAAAATCTGTCTCTTTTTTCTAATGCCCAGACCATTTGGGCTAGTTTCAGGTCTTTTGCGTGGTTTTTGAAATGAAGTTAGGCTGAAAACGTTGCTGAAACATGGCAACTTCTTTGTTTGACATAGCAATGGGAAACACACCCGCTGCATGGAGAGCAGAACAACGATACGTCTAAAACCACGCGAAACAAGCTGCTAGTCATTGACCCTGTCCTTGTATTATGGGATTACGCTACAAATTCACTAGCTAGTAACTTATAGCACAAGTCAAGTGTGATAACCTTAAACAAAATGAAGTCTAGAGGCTTTGTTGTTATTAATGTCACCCTGCACCCCCCAAAAATCCATGGTCTTGAGCCGCTGCTGATTTGAATCAAAGTGGTTTTGTAAAATTGTTCACTGTTTTTCAGTTTGTGTAGCTGCTATATTTTAGAGTCAAAATAATAGCGGAGCTGGTAATCAACAGATTACTCAGGGGTCCTGAAACAACAATAACTCCTCTCAAAGAGAAGAGCAATTTTGTTTCAAGAGCCCAACTGAGTACCCAAGAGCTATTAGAGAAAACTTCTTTAATAGATCCCTGAAGTAAAGCTAAATCCTTTTAACAGATCACCCTGTATTGAAGGAATGACCAGGATGCTAGGAGGATATCATTATAGATGACCAGACCTCTCATATGTGTCTCAGCATATGTCAGCGCTGTGCATGTTTGTTCTGCACAAGCAAGACCCGAAATAGATTCCGCTTAGATGTGTAGAAGGAAGCGTCACGGAGAGTGACCTGCTGGAGCCGCGAAGGCCGTTGAAGAGCGGCACGCGGCTTTGACGGGTTCAGCCTGGGTCATGTCACACAAAAGGCTTGCGGGCCTCGTTAGTTCCCAGGGGTCAGTTGGAGGTTAGCACAGGGTAGGACAGGAGAAGCTCGCCGGCCTCATTAAGGAGAACCTCACAGCTCTCTTGGAGGAGGGGAGGGGATGAGTGTGTGAGAGAGCGAGTTAGGATATATGATATATGTGAGAGGAAGGGAGAATGGATAAACAAGCCCAGGCAGCTTCAGCAAACAAAAACGCTGAGAATAATTTTAAAGAACATGACAGTCCTTTTTTTGAGAGAAGGTGAATGGTTTCTGTGCACGGCTTTTAAACGGAGCTGGCTGTACTGAATAACTACAGCAGGCACACGGATCATTTTTTGTATTTGTGTTTTAATGAGTCAGACTTTTTTTGCTTGAGGTATAGGAGAGCGTTTTCCGGCTCGCTTGGTTCTAAAATGAGATGAATCGAGCAAGTGCAATTATGAAAGCATTTGTTTTTTTTTGTTTTTTTTTTCCCCTGCATCTCGATCCAGTTTCACTCACCTCAGTCTCTGTCTCGCTCCATTTCTCGTCTTTTTCTCCTATACAAAACCAAACCAAAAAATTGTATGCATATATATCATCTGTGTAAATACATCATCCCTTTCTTCAATTCCAGTCTCTCTTTCTCCCTCTCTCAGGTTTGTGAGCTCTCTGTTAGAAGAGCCGGAGGTGGCCGTGATTGGCGCGGGGCGGGGCCCGGCAGGCAGCATCATCCATAAACTGTTTGTCAGCGCTCAACGGGTAAACACTCGTCTCGCTCACACGCATACACTCATATTCCCTCCAGAGACCCTTTTCCGAGTCCTGGACTCGCATTGTGTCGCATGAGCCACGGCGGCCTCCAGGTCGAGGAAAGAGCTCGAGCAGAAAATTTCCACCTATTGATTGGAAGCCTGTAGGGGGCGTGGCTAATAAGCATGACAGCTAACCAGTGAAAATCATTGCACCTTGCCTCTAAGCCAGTGCCTGTTCTCACAGATTGCCTTCGAGCTCGCACAGAAGGGTGATGTGTTATGTTGCATGTGTTTGAAAATGTTGCAAATATTCTATTCTAGTATGGATCAGTTACAGCAAACATAGCTCAGCTATCTCGTGTCGCTAGATCACAAACTGACCCAGTCTTTTTTTTTTCTTTTTCTTTTTTTTTTTTAAATTGATTAATTAATAATTTGTTGGGAGATGACTCTCTACACGCTGCAACAGTTTAGATAATCATCCAAAACTGGAGGGGAAAAAAAAAAAACGTATTACTTATGATATTCTTTGCTTTAAATTTACAAGAATAAGTAAGACATCAAGATCTAACTAGAACTGACAGCTTTCAACATCTCATGAACACACTTTACACTGAGATAACAATATTAAATCATATGGAATGAATGGTAAATGAGGAGAGCCATCATTCATAGCATGTAGACTATTTTGAAATAATAGACTGTTGGGAAAAAAAGTGCTCTCACCGGCATACGCGAGCTGTTTTTAGCTGTTCGTCATAATTAACTAAATTAATTAAATGAAGCCGATATCTGGGTTTCATTTAGAGTGCTTTAATGTGACACAGAGGTAATTTAACACGTTGGCCGAGCTACTTGTTTAAAAAGGGAAAAAAAAAAAGAACAAAAAACACCAGCTCATAAAAACGACTTGATGGCAGAACATTTAAGCGTAAAAGCATTTAAATTGTTTTGAAATGAGGCCCTCTGAAATTTCTTCTATTATTCAGTGATAATTGCTTCTGTTTTTTCTTTAAGACGCAACATTAATACTTTTGCCATCACTTGCCATCACATCCCCTCAAACCCAAGACAGCACTGCGACCACACACCTCTGACACGCTGAATTAAATAAATTAATGCTCTCGACGAAGCTGTTTAGAGATGTATGAAGATGGCATACAAGTTCTCCGTTCTCGGTTTTAATCGAAAACAGCGCTTTCTGATGAATGTATAGGGCAGTGAGAGCGCAGTGAGAGCGCAGTGAGAGCGACTGAAAGACTGTGAGGTCAGATTTTCAGAGCTGCCACTACTAGGACCTTAAGCAAGACTAAAAGTTTACTTTTAGTAAAGTGTATTTGGAAGAAAAAAAAAAAAAAAACAATTTCTAATACAAAAACAAGAGATAACTAGTTTTATTTCATCAGCTGTAAAAAAAAAAAAAAAAAAAAAAAAAAGGGCAGTTTTTCGAAAATACAATTTATTTTCAATATTTTATTTTTTTTTTAAAAAAAGAGGTAAAATTATGCATTACATATCGATCTTATTCAAACAGAGTAGTGGTAGAGGTTAGCCTGGTTATAATACGTTGGTGCATAAAGTCCCATACAAAGTTTGCTTGTGCCAGAACGTTGATCTTCATATCGAATTTTATCATTTAAAATTGAGATGAAATTGAAATCTGATGATCATGTTTTTTTGTTTTTTTTCCCCCCAAATTGTGACGGCATATTTTTAATTTCAATTTTAACACCCACAAACTCGCATGTGAATTGTTCACTATCCACGCCAGTCTCACAGAAAAAAGTGTTCACATGCAACTTATCTGCAGCACCTTCTATATGAAGATCAACACAAGCAAACTTTGTATGGGATTTTATACACCAGCGTATTATAACCAGGCTAACCTCTACCACTACTCTGTTTGAATAAGATCGATATGTAATGCATAATTTTTCCTCGTTTTTTTTAAATATATTGATCATTGCTCAGTTTATGCATAATGTTTGTGCTTTTCACAACATATGATTAGACTCCCAGGGCTCCTCCTGTGATGAATCCTACATGAATTGATCACACTCACTCTACGATTCTATAATTCAAACTAGTAATGAGAAACTTCTTTACATTAAATTCAGTATAAGCAACGGAATCACGTTTTGATAAGAAACCTCTTATGTAAACTATATGTAATATAATCTCTTAAATCTGACCAGCTACATATTTTTGTTCAGTGTAACACAGGTATCTGTATTCTCAGTATCCTAGAGAATTTACAGGATAAAAACTATCTTTTTGAAATTTTGAAAATACCTGCGTTTATGTGCCATGTTTCCACGTGACTTGTTTCAGTAAAGAATGAACTTGATGATTGTGGACTCCATATGCAGCATCTTACTCAGATATATTTTGGAGTAGCAACTGAAAGCGTCCTCAAGTAAATCTGATCAAGTAAAAGTATTTAACTGAAATTAGAAGTCGGGCAGTTTCGCCAGAATGTTTACAAGTTTTGACCCCTCGCTGCTGAGATACAGGAGACGCCTGGGAATGCTACACTTTTCTGCTTTCTCAGCCAAAGTTAGACCAAATGCCACTAAAATTTGCCCAACACGAAAGCCAAGTCACCGAAGGGGAAAGGACGCAGCACGTGAAAGACGCATTTGTTTCTGGTTTGTTTTCGGTGAACTTTGCGCTGGGAATTCACAAACCTCACCCTTGTGAGCCAGTAGGAAACAGGAACCGTGATATTTTGGTTTGGTAAACATAAGCAGAAAGCAGATGAGGAATTCAAAGTAAAACCGTTTTTAGGTATTCAAGCTGCCTGTATTCAAACTTTATTTTTAATTAAAATACTTTTACTGTGTGACTCATAGACAGTCCTTGTGCATTGATACAGTCTGTGGGGATATTTCAAGTAAAATGAATAAAGACATTTAAACGCATAAAGCACAGACATGAGTGATTAGATTGGTAGCCAGGCAAAAGAAAAAAAATATTTGAGTTATGTTAGAATTGTAAAGAATTGCCATTTTACAAAGGACAAAGTGTGTGTTTCTGTACATATGTTCATTCTAAACGATCCAGGATAGTCTGAGGTTCGAGTCTGAGCTCAGCTCTGGTTATCATCTGTACAGGGTTTCACGTCACATCGTTCAAATCTGTGCGGGTTTCCTCTGGGTTCTCAGGTTTTCTGTCCAAAACCCAAGCTATAGATCAATCTTAGGATGAAAATCTTTCCATTGGGATCTGATCGTGATCATTGGTTAGGTTTAGATAATTAAGCCCTTTTGTCTATACTGCTCCTATAGCAGTTCATTCACAGAGAAATCATACGACTGCACGAGATGGAATATATTGAAAGATATCAGTGGAGAGAGATTTCATTCTTGCTGCAGAGGCTCATTCTTGCAGAGGTCGTGAGACTTAGAAGCCAGAGTGTTAATAGGCTGCAATTTGTCTTAGTCAGAGATCTGCAATCCCTTATCAATTATGCAGAAATCCCCACCGCAAGCGCAAATGTGCGTGAGGTTTACATTGGGTTAAAATTAGTTGAACAAATTAACATCTGGTTAATGTAATGAGTTTTATGATGTAATGGCTTTTAACCTTATAAACATACGACACGTTGATATCTGCAACATTTAACAATAAACTTTTTAAGGAAGTTCAGGAAGTGCCGATCCAGTCCGCTGACCAAATTTATTATTTACCCAGGTGTAAAATAATTACGTTATAGTAACACCGATTTGTGAAACTTTAATAGGGAAGAAGCCCAAGAGATACAGCATAACCCAAAACCTAGGATCATGTAATGCACAATGCTGCAGGACCATCATTAATAAGCACTCTGTGTCACTAATACACCTCGAGCACTTTGAATTAGCGGTCATACTGGCAAGTTAGCCATTTATCAGATTAGAGGAGTTTATGGAAGATCCTGTGGTGCAGGGAAAAAAAGAAAGAAAGGAATTAAACAGTGTAGAATTTGGGCTTGTAGTTCAACTGGAAAACTGCAGTTTGAAATGAACTTTGCTCCAATGAGGAGCAGCTGTAACAAGATATTATAATCGGGAAAGATGAAAGCGTGGCTATTTGGTGACGCCGTGGTGCTTTTGGACTCGAAACTTTAACTTTTGTGTATTTGTTCTGCAAGTTTGTTAGATATTTGAAGATATTCTTCTCCTAGGTAAACAGGCTAAGAATATTAGAGCAGCATTAAAATGTCAAGTGTATTATTTTGCACGAGTGTGTTTGAGGAACGCCAATAAAGACACGGCTGGCTTTTTCTTTAAGTAAGAACTCTCTGAAATCGAGTTTGTTTGCCCAAACTCTCTCTCAATCAGTCTTTTTTTTCCTCTCTCTCACTCTCTCTCTCTCTCTCTCTCTCTTTCTTTCTTTCTCTTTTTCTCCCCGTCTGGAAGATGTATGTGTGAGTGTTAAATTATACCCTGTGTGTTGCCAAGCTGGAAATAGAAAGGCAATAATTATCCCAAGCATCCTCATGTAAATCATGTGAAATCAGGGGATTCAAATGAGGTGAGCTTTCTTGGAAAAGAAAGCGAGATAAACAGAGGGGGGGTGAAGGGAAAGAGGGAGGAGTGTGCGAGAAAGAGGGGAAGAGAGGAACAAAAGGGAAGAGGTGGAGAAATGTCGGACGCCTAAAAACGCTGTCATTAAAATTTGACCACTGCGCCGCAGGGACGAGCCGACAGACTGACACAGAGCTGCATGTCGTCGGTGTGCGCACGCACGCGCGTGTGTGTGTGTGTGTGTGTGTGTGTGTGTGTGTGTGTGTGCGCATGCATGCATCTGCATCGTACGTGTATGCAGAAGTTGGATACCATGCTTGCTTTAGCTGCTGCTATAGAGAGCATGGCATGTGTGGAGAATTTCTGAAAAATAGCTACATACTGTTTCAGGTATTTTCATTTATTTTAATTAACACAGTCTCTCTTTCTCTCTCTCTCTCTCTCTCTCTCTCTATATATATATATATATATATATATATATATATATATATATATATAAAATAAAATATTTAGACTATAGTGTAATTGAGAACGTGAAAAGTTGGGACCTTATTCTATTTATTTATTTATTTTGTGCATATGATTTTGTTTGCTTATTTGTTTGTTTCTTTATTTATTTTTCTCTCCTAACACGGCTTGCCTCTCACCCTTGCCAAGCTGGCTGATTCCAGTGATGAGGTAACCACAAGCAATATCCTTTCTCATCTGCCTCTTCCTCTTTCTTCCTGGTTGCTTTTCGGTTGTCTGTTTTGGCCCACCAACTTTCTCTCTCCTTGCCAGCTGAGGAAAAAAAAACAAAAAAAAGAGTAACACTGATTTATTGAAGTTATCCAGATAATTGGTTATCAGTCTTCTAATGAACAAGCTGCAGAGGTGTAGGATGTCAGTAATCGTTGCTCAGTGAGTCAGAGCAAAGTGCTGCGTTTTCACAGTTGGCTTTTGAACTGTTTCCTTTCATTTCTCAACCTTTTATAAGCCCTGTCTCGCACTAATCAGCTATTTCTTTGCCACTTGTCTATTCATCTCCTCACCGGTGCTATCTAATAACAAGGGTTTTCTCTTGGACGTGGAGGTCAGTGTCGTCAAAGGGCTCATTTGCTTTTCACCCCTCTCCTTTAGTCCTGGGCTATTAGGACAAAAGTGCTGTTTGTCGTTTGACTCCTGGTTTTTCTGTCGTAGGTCTGCGCGCTTGGCCTTTTCACAAGAAGTAGATGGCCACCTTTCTCTCAGCAGCCTTTAGACGCTGTCTTTTCAGTGTTTCCTTACCAGCTCCCCCTCCTTCATTATCTTGTGACATCTTGTGGATGTGATAAGACACTTGCTAATTTGCAATCAGCCTGCTAATTAGTGAGATTTGTTCCTCCAGTGAAAAAAATAAATAAATAAATAAATAAATAAACTATGTGAATTTGCTAGTTTCTCCAGTTCTAAAAACTCTCAGGGCATGTGAGATGGATTTTTGCAAATGATATCACTTTGACACTCATGTTAGTCTTCAACCATGTTCAACTAATTAAAGTTTATTCTGGAAACATGATGTCAGGTTGAAGTCTTCTTTCATTTCAAATCAATCACAACAATTCAAAACCTGTGGAAAGACTCGAGCTCTGCGGTGCTGTTGCGTAGCTAGAATAACGTCTCTCGATTCACGCAGGCTGCCCTGTTGGCGCCGTTGGAGGAAGAAGCAGGCCGAGTGGGTGGGTCCGACGATCGCAAGCCAGCAGGAGGCGGAGTTGCAGATTTCCCGCCCCCGGCTGGACGGGAGATCCTGCTGCGTACGTGCGTGCCGCGGCCGGCGCCATATTCCAAAGCCCTGCCCCAACGCCTCTTCTGCGTCCTCATGAGGGAAGACTTCCGGCTAGCTGGAGCGTTCTCTTCTGACACCTCGTTCTTCTGAGGAGAACCGCTCGAGGAACCGTGGTGAAAGATAAGGACGCAGTGGATATTTTTAACGCATACGTTTTTGTGTTTGGGGGGGCGGGAGGGGAGGGGAGGGAGGTGCCGGTGTCGGTGTTGCTGGCGTAGCCGGCGTAGCCTACCAGTCTGTGTTCTTGGACAAAGTTGCCTTGAAGAACTAATGAAGAAGCAAGGCTGCCATGGAGTTAAAACCAATTAGGATCTTTATTGGTGGGGCGGCTTGTTTCTAGACCAGTTCCTTTGGGTAACTTCACCCGTGAATGCCATTAGCACCTCTGAAAAATGTTAAAAACCTGTTCAGTTGTGTTGACATACACCTCAGTAATATCAGCCTGTCAGTTTCCCCCACATTGACTTTCTGAAATTATGTTTAAGGAAAAGATTTCTGGGCAGTGATGTGGGGAAAATATTTCTTTCTGTTAAAAAAAAAAAAAAAAAACCTTCTACATGTCATGTGCAAACTGAAGTTAGAAAGGTAAGGCATTATACAGAAAAGCCAAAGAGGAGACTGGGTTTAATACAAAAAAAATTTACTTGTACATTTATGTATATCAGTGTTCACAGAAATATGATGGATGTTATGGAGTAACTAGAAGAATAACCATTTCTTGTACAACGATGAAACAGATGACACCTCAGCAGATAGCTAACTAGTATATGTACCAGAAGAATCACTATTCTTCACAATGAATCTAGGTGTTCATCTCTGTATTTTATTGGACCAATAAAATGCTGCAGTTTGTGTGTAATGACACAGTAAAGTCAAAGTATCAGTTACCTATTAGTAAAAATAACCTTGCACATTTCAGAAGGTAGCGTGGTTGTAATTGCTATTAATTGTCAAACTGCACACCACCACAGTTGATCAAATATTCTTGCTCTAAGTCTGGTTTATGAAGATGAGTGAAATTGGCCAAAGTGTGTAAATGTCGAGTCTACATGTCAGTCTTAAATGTAAGACATCCTAAGTTTAACACTGTTCTCCTTAATGAAATAAAATATTTTAATGTCCCAAATCAGCTTGTGCATGGCCTCAACTAATTTAAAATAATCTCTGTATCGTGTGGATATTATCTCTATATTCTGAAAGCTGTCTTCAGTCATGATCAAATTCTCTGTGTTTTTGTGTGCATTATGAATTTTTTTTTTGTGTGTGTGTATATATATATATATATACACTGCCCTCCAAAAGTTTGGAAACGCCTGAACAAAATAGGGTTTTTGGGCAATATCAGCATAAATCCTCTTTAGTTAGTGACCATTTTGCATTGATAATAAGGGACAACACAAACTATGAAAACATATTTTATTAAATAAAAAGTTTATGAACATAAACATGAACATAAC
>CM040979.1:4478621-4511153 GCA_022985145.1 Pangasius djambal
CACTGCACCATGTGAGCCACAAAAAAAAAAAAAAAAAAGAATTCAAGTCAACAGTCGAAACGTGCGAAAACTTTCCACAATTTTATTTTTCCCTGTTTAGTTGTTTGAGATCATTGAGTATTGTGTTAGGTGTCTCCTTGTGGGTTTACATCTTTTATCATTTTTGATTAGGCTGGTAACATTAAAATCATTCTTGATTTACTGGTTTAATACCTTTATATTAACTCTTTGGGAAAGTGTAAAATCACTTGACGTCCCTCTGACAGTTTAACCATCATAGCATGTTTTGAGATTTTGGTTGAGAATTTGTATTCCCCAATTCCACTGTAGAAAAAAAAAAGAACTGTAAATGCAAATCGTGCATGCGTTCAATTCTGATGATCATCTTTATCTATCACCAATCACCAGTATATATTTGCTGAAGACAGAAGGACAGAAAAGATTTAGGATATGGGTACTCAATTCTAAATCTTTGTGGTCCACTTAGCAGTTTTGCGCTGGGCTGAAGGTCCACACAGTAGGATGATTGAGCAAGTGCATGTCGCATCAACTACAGAACTATGTAAAGAATATTAAAAAAAAACTCCCAAATGTTTGGAATCTCTCTTCTGGTTAAATTTTTTTGGTTCTCACCTCCGTGTTCTGTGGGTAATGTTGCTCATTATACATGTGCTTTTTTTTATAGTAGGTCTTTACATTACCACTCTTAACAACATCTTGTTGCAAATTAAGCACATAGGATTGGTGCTTCTGTTAGGGATATAATAAATGCGTAATTGTCTGTCCAATCATCTTTAGTTTTCACTGTCACCCTAACTTTTCTTCAGATCTGACGATTTGAAACAGGCCATTTTCGTAGCTCTTTCGACATCTACTGATTTTTTTAATGCCACCCGCCAAAACAAGCTAGCTACCTGACAAACGGAGAGAGAGAGTGTGGAAATACAGCGTTGTCATAGTGATGCCGTTACACTGCTCTGATTGGACGTTGTTCTCACATGCCAGAGGGGAGCAAAATTACTGAAGTAGTGGCTATCTTTTTTTTTTGTGTTTTCGTGTAATTCTGTTGCAGACATTTCCACTTCACGCCTGGGATAGGCTCCAGATTCAGTACTAGCCAGACCTGGATAAAGCAATTACTTGCGATGGTGTAATGGTTTGGCTGTAAGTCAAAACAGACTTTTTTTAAAAATACCAATTAAAATATGTTTCTGCCTACAGGGGATCGATTAAATAACAGAAGCATTTAACAGTATATTAATATTGAGGATGTAATATAAAAGCTCACACTGATGATGGTCCTTTCCCCCATCAGTTATATTTAATTTTAAGGAACCATTTAATTCCACAACCTGCTTATGCATTTCTTTATGCTGTATGTGATTATATTTTGATTAGTTTGTGATTTGTGATATATTTTGATTAGTTTAACATGTTGTGAAAATGTCCAACCAACCATAACACTGTCGTGGTCTTTGCCATATTGTGAGTTTATTATTTATTCAATATTACATCATCATTAAGTTGGGAATAACACACAAGAGCCATGCTGTTATAGGAAAATAATCTACATCAGGATGGTGTGATATGGCCTAACATGAAGCTTGTCCTGAAGCGTTTTATTCCTCTTATACCACAACTGTTTGCCGACGATTACAATTTTTATTTTATTAATGAAGGACACATCATGCTTTATGTTCAGTTTAGTTCCTGGTTTCACTTGATTATTACAGCTATAAGCAGTCATTCCTTCGCCAGCCTCTCTCTCTCTTTTCCTCTCTATCAACGTTTCTTAAAAGTCTCTCTTAAATTTGTGTGAAAAATTAATCCAAAAGACCAAAAAACGCCCCTAACTTGTAATGTTACCAAGAAACTGGAAAGTCTTCTGTCCTAAAGATTCTCCCATGGCAGAAAACTGACCGTTACAAAGCACTGACACTGGAGACTCCTTATGCATTTTTTTATTACTAGACTTTTTGAGCTGTTACTATAGAAACATTAACATCAGTAGAAACTTCACTGATAGGTTTACATCATTTGAATTACAGCTACAACTGCTGTTATTAATCTTAGTCTCAATCTTCTTCTGACCAATCAGATTAAAGAGTTCAACAGCGCTGAGATCTAAGCATTATTAATCATTGTTTAATTCACTATTTAATAGCATGCTATTTACGTGGTTGGTGAGCCACGTTCTGAAGTGTTGTCACTGTTGGAGTAAAATAGTGTACCTAGTGGAATACTCACTCGTGTAAAGAACCTTGTTTGCGAAGTTGCACCTTCCACCTACAAGTATGCAAGCAACCTTCTCCCACAGAAAGCATGGTGAAACCATACTGCTCTCTCTGCTCTTGAATCCCATCCACTGTTTCCTCAAATCCATCCTCCCACCATTCCGTCCTTTTTCTGCTTAGCCCAGGAGGATTACGCCATTCTTCAGAGGACTATATCATAGTGAGTAGGCAGCTGAGAGCAACAGCAAGCCCCTTAATGACACACTAACACCCACACATGAGCAAACCCAATTTTACTCTGACAAAAATAACAGCCGTTCTACGTTCCATTGCATATAAATTGCTGGTCGATACTGTCCACTGCCTCGCTGACCCTCGTGCTTCGATTCCTTTTTTTTTTCCTCCGCTCTTCTCCCTACAGCTGAAGTCATGTGAAGGAGATTAAGTGAGCCTTTTTGAATACTGTCAGGCCCACCAGATCGATGGAAATGACAACTGGTGAAATGAACGAGTAAGCCACACACTGATACCTCCTCACTTTTTTCTTTTTTTTTTTTTAAACCAAGAAAGAGCCCTGGTAATGCTTGATTCCATTGCTCTCTCGTAATCCCATTAAGAATGTGAATGGCTCTCCTTTGAAAAGATCCGTCGCCAGAGGAGAGCAAGGGGAACATGTCGAATGCCTATTGGATTAGCATAATCCGATGGCGGATCTTATGCTCCTCTTTTGGTGGGTGCTTCGTCGGAAGGCAACGCTCCATCTCTTGTGGTGTAGCTGATAAGGGCACTATTTCGGATTGGGTGATTTGTCTTTATTCAGTGCCATCAGTGCTGTTTCTCTTAAAATTTTAGACATCTCACAAGCAGGCCAACCTCATTTGAATGATTTCTGCCCAAAGGCAGATTAAAAAAATTTCATAGTACAGTGTGTAGATTTTGACAATAAACTATTAAAGGATCTTCGAGACACCTCCTGAAATAAATCAAAGTGCTTCATATACATCTTGGTGGTAAATTAGCCCAACATGTGCTGTAACATTTTTTTCCATTCTTGGGCAGCTAATATGTTTAAACCTCGTATTTTTCCATTCTCTACTAAGAAGTTCAGGAGAAAGTTGAAGCCCACTCAAGAACCTGAAATCTTGCCGTTCTCTATGAGAGAGAAAGAAGGTGAAAATAGACAAAAAACAGGAAGGAGAAAGGACAAGAATGTGCTGTGACGCCTAGCTTTTTCTGGCACATTTTTTTTTTTATTTTGGAGACAGATATTGTCAGTGTCTCAGCTGCTATAGAAACTTTTGGGCGTGGGAGATGCATGGCATCAGCAGAACGAAGCGCGCTGGCTGTCACGGCAGACATGAGCTGAGCTGTGCCAAACGAAGGCACTGCTGTTCATTAACGCGCTGTTCAGAAGCTCTGAGCCATGGCAGATCACGCCTTCATGTCTCCCCATATGTCCGTCTCTTCTGGTCATTAAGTCTAACCTCTGTGTCAGGAATGTCCATAGGCAGCAGTGACTTTGCTCTGCTGCGTACCTGCTGTGAAACATGAGGACGCGTCTGACACAGTGGGAATATAATGAAATTTCTCAAGGGGAGAGAAAAAAAAAACGAAGACTTGGGTCACATAAGGGTAGTGCCTCCGAGTTTCTATTCCTCAACATTGCAGATTAGTATGTCTACACTGACTATTCATGTGTCGGTGTTGAGCTTAGTGTTGGAGATTCTTTGCCTTGCTGAGTAGAAAACATTAAAAATTATTTCCTACTCTTTTTTTTTTTTTTTTTTTTTTAAAGTCACATAGATTTCTTCATTACTTACACTGACTATTGTTTTCTGTGACTCACATGTATCGTAGTTTAAATAAGCATGTGGTCTTTTAAACAGCACAGTTGGCACACTGATAAGGCACAGTATTCATCTATTAGAGCAAGTTAAATAGTCTGAGCATTTAAGCTGTCTTAAGTCGTGTTTTTCCGTGCCCTGTGATACGGATTGACACGTTTTCTCATTAGCTGCTTCTCAAATGACGCAGTTTGCATACGTTTAGTGGGGCATTTAGTAAGATAATGTGCATCAATATTACCCAGATGTCTAAAACTGTTGAAAACTGTTGTGTGTTTGCACTTTTTATATTACACAGTCGCTGTCTGACGTATGCAGTGGAAAGGAATGGAGCCACTACGTAGTACTAGTGCAGTTTTATGAAAATTTTATGAAAGGCAAGGCACCAAGTGAATACAAAAACGTTGATAGCGGATATTTTGGATTGTTCCCTTCGAGGTACTGTGTGCTAATTTGTCACTTCCAATTAATGCAAGCGTTCGATCTGGGACGCAAACACACATTAGTGTGCCTTTTGAAACGCGTTCAGAATTAGGTTGTGCTCAAGGTGCTGCAGCTACTTGATCTTATGAGCACAAAGAATAAGAATTAAGGAGGAGGTGTATTTAATGCTCATAGCTTTCCTTGTGAGTTCTCAGAAATCCAACTAAATCACTCTCACTTCCTAATGATTTCTCTAAGAGACCAGGGTACAGGTGTGTTACATACCTGCTGTGTCTTTTTTCCCATCGCAGTAGTACATCTTTTATGAAACCGCTGTACATGCCTGGTGGCATATATTTATACTGTATAGAAGCGTGTCACTTTCCTGCTGTGTTTTTCCTTTTACAGCACAGCATAATTTAAAAGCAACTCAGCCCCCCCCCCCCCCCCCCCCCCCCCCCCCCCCCCCCCCCAACCCCCACCACCACCACGATATTACAACTCAATTGTACATCTCGAGTGTTCTTGAGGTAAACTAACGAGTTTCTCGTTAAGATGTTCTTGTCTAATTAAATACCAACACAGCAGGTGCTTTTCTTGGTTTAGTCTTGCATTACTTTATTGTGACAAATGCTTTGTTTGTTAAAAAAGCGTGATATTGATGCAAGGAAAGAATAAAGCTGAGTTATTAAAAAGCAGGAGCTCATTAGCAGGCAGTTTGTGCATGTGGAACATCTGAGGCATTCTGACATTCAGGTCAGGTATCTGGCATTTTGCCTCAGCTGTGAACTCGAACCAGGATTTAGTGTTTTTTTTTTTTTTTTTTTTTCCAGAAGCACAGTGGGAAATATTACTTTTTTTATCGTCGATCACAGAGATGATTGAACATTCTTCCTACGCAATGCATGTTCACCTCTGCTCCAGTTGAATACGTACTAAATGGAGCTGTAACCACACCCCGTCCTGAATATCAATGAGGCAAAAGAGCTTGCAGTTGACTTTCTGAGCCTCAGAAGGAGTCACACGTGGGTCAACAAAGTATTAGCTGCTTTGTATTGCTGGTGGAACACTGAAATCAAGAGAAAGGCTTCCTGAGGCTTCCCAGGAGGTGAATCAGCGGTTAATAGACACATGCGGAGTGTTCACGTGTACCTCTGGGTAACATCACGACTTGAAGCGGTGGGATTACATCTAGGTCAGGAAATATCAGATATATTGATCTTAGGACTGTATGTACATCTATCGATCGGATATATATCATACTGATTCTAAGTTGTAGAAATTTGTCTTGGGGAATATCTCGCTTTCCTACGAAAGCGCATTTGTTCACTAAGGGCGTAATGATGCCCACAATTCAAATCTGATATGATCCGATGCGATACGGTGGGGTCTCGATGCGATACATTTTCAACAGAGCAAAAATAAGCATTGCTCGAGCATGCGTCTTAGATTTCCATTTTCAATTGATTATAACGTTCAGCATTATAAAACGTAATGATGACAATGTTTACGTGACCCGTTCAGACTCTTAGCAGCATGTGACGAAACGAAAGCTGTGCATTAGAACGTAAGCAAATGAATAACGGCTAATCAAACAGCGTGCTTAGGAGAAGCGACTATTGTTTTAACCCTGTAGGCTTTTCTGTTTCAACATAAACAGGAAGTTACTTTTTCAGAGGATGGGGTGGGTGATGAAGTTCAAATGTTTATTACACCTCACATAATATTAGCAGCATTTAACGAGGAATAGCTTACTTTATTAGTGTTGAATGTATTGTACGATACACAAACGTATCGAATCAAGAGCCTCATGATACGTCGTATCATTACACCCCTGTTGTTCACTATTTCTATGCATCCTTTGTCATATTAACATATCTTCGACAGTGAAACTACAAGCTGCTCTCCCATGAATATTTAGACTTTATAAGCAGGTTCAAACCTCAAGCACTCTGCAGTGTTAACAATGAAGAACACTAACGGCCATGCACACATGGTCACACGGGGGCTACACATTCATCCAGGTCTCATCATGTATTTACTGCTTTATGTACTGTGTGTTTTTCTTACTGTTTGGGAAAAGCATCAAACACACTCTGCTGTAAGTATATTACAGATTGCTTATGAAATTAATATATTGTAGTGAGTTTGGGTGAATTTCACATTATTTGTATTTTTCCAATGTTCCTAATGTCCATATTTCACAATTATCTGTGAATTTCGCGTTCGCCTTCGATCTGCCTAACCTATAAAGAGTCTAAATATATATATATATATATATATATATATATATATATATATATATATATATATTCATGTCATTTGTGATCTATCTTTTTTGCTTGTTTTAATTTCAATTTTGCTATAAAATACATATAAAAAAATTATGCACAACATACTGTATGTGCCATAATGTAAAATATCCTACATGTGAGTAGAAATTTACACAAGTTTAAACAAGTTCTACAGCACCATAAAACATTACTGCTGGCAAATAAACAGACATTTGAAACATTACAGCTCATTCTAAAATGATGTAATGCCTTGAGATGCTTAAATAAGACCTGATTTTCACCTTTAACGGTTTACGCAGTCTGAATGAATTATACAGTATAGCTCTACTACTGATGTCTGGTGTTTAAAACATGACAGGGTATGCTGTTACAGGAAAAATATCAACCACAGGGTGGTGATGAAATTGATTATTTCCCATGAATGTTTTTTTTTTTTTTCCTCTTTGTGCATGTGTTATATGTATTGCTTATTTGTTACAGAGCAACACATTGTACTTTTTATCCATTTACAGCATTGTTGCATCAATACCACTTTTTTCAAACTGATTTTTTTATTCTTTAGTTTTTATCAATACTGCTAACGATAATGATACCAAAATTTTATTTGTTACTTGTATTATAGGAAGATGCTATAGTTCCTCCTCTTGTTATTTTCACAGTGAACAGTTTGCAGTCTGCTTTGATTGAATTGTGAAATCTGCAGATTGCTTCATTTCCTGTCGTCTGTTTGTTAGTAAAACGCTGTACACTAAATGTATGTCAAATAGTATCACGTGGTATCGGATACTGTTATGGGAGCATTTTTTTGTGAGTATGAGTAAGTGAGCACAGTATCTGACAGATCCCAGTATCAGTATTGATGCATCTCTGTGTGTAATGTTGTGGAATGTCCACGAAACAAGTTAGTTCCTGTTAGCACTTGCCTTATAGCAGCTCTCAACAGTCATATAATCAACACCTTCTGACTAATCAGAATCGAGACTTCAAACGCATGCTTGAACAATCGAAATTTGAATGTGATTCTTATCATTTGAAGGGAATATTGTGCTGTATATAGTGTACTATTCTATATACACTCACCGTCCACTTTATTAGGAACACCTGAACACCAGTTACCTAATCAGCCAGACATGTAGCAGCAGTACAATGCATAAAATCATGCATAAAGATTTTTTTTGTGTGTGTGTGTGTGTAATTCCCAGGAGATCAGCGGTTTCTGAAATACTCAAACCAGCTCATCTGGCACCAACAACCATGCCATGGTTAAAGTCACAGAGATCACACTTTTTCTTCATTCTGATGTTTGATGTGAACATTAACTGAAACTATTGACCTGTATCTGCATGATTTTATGCATCGTGCTGCTGCCAGATGATTGGCTGATTAGATAACTACATGAATGCACGTGTTCCTAATAAAGTGGATGGTGAGTGTACACTGTATCTGACAGTGTGTTCACCGTGATCGTTTGTTAGACAGGTAATCTTAATCTCAGAATACCTCAGCCAGTCAAGTTGTCCTTTTTGTTGTTTTTTTCAGTCTGTTCCTAAGCTCTCTCTCTCTCTCTCTCTCTCTCTCTCTCTCTCTCTCTCTCTGACCCTTGCACTTACTAAAGTAGCCTGCAGATTAACCCTGTATTTTGTGTAGAAAAGATCCTTTGGGTTCTTTATAAAACCAAGCAGGAAATAGGCATGGTAATTTAAGAGAGTCTAGGCTCAGCAGTCAGGCCATTAGTGGCCATTAAGACCAGTCTGCTGAATGCTCGTCGGCTTCCTCGGTGAGTGCGGAGGCGAATGACGGGCAGGGCTGGGGAAAATAGAAGCTATGTCAAAGATCGTTCCATTTTTTCCTCCCCCCAACCCACCCCCATTTGCTGCATGCCTTGGCTTCTTTTAGAAAGAGGAGTGAACCTCGACATGTTGGAGGACATCTGCAGGGAGTTGGAGGTGTTAATTGGAGTGTTGATAGCTATGCGGCTAGTGCTTTACATGCTGTAAAGGACACTCTCATTCATTCGATGTGACCTGCCGTGTCCTCCCACACACAGCGTCTCGTTCTTTCAGCATCCTGCTGGACATTGCTATTTACCCGCTCCGTCTATTGCTGTTTATCCACTTTACTGACCTCTCGTAGCTTGTTCTCCCAAATCTATTTCTGAACCTTGCTTCTTTTTCTATTTCCCCTTCCATTCAGAGTGTTGGATGTCGGTCTGCCATGGTCATTCTCTCACTCTCACCCCCCATTGTGTGTACCTGCAGGGTGAGAACTGACACCAGACCTTTGCTGGCTTCGGTGCGAGGATGAGACGGACTCTGTGGGTCAGTGCCAGCTTGTTAGAGCACAACCTTGTGTGACCTAGAGCTACCATGCTTTGGCGAGTGTATACTCCTTATCTTTTCCGAATGATCAGAAGAAGATCAGTTTGTTTTCTCCAATCAGACTCCCAACATGAAATGCACAGCTAAATGAACCCCAGAGAGTTGTTTTGCCTAAACATTGTAATAATTCATCACAACATCTCTCACAGCCACCCACTAGGGTACAGAGCTGGCTGTAACATTGATGGCGATATTGGATATGCCGCTGATGATGGCAAATATAGTTAGAGGGGAAATCAATCAAACATGAATATAATAAGACATCTTCAGCTTGTGTACAATTATGGTAATGGTGAACACTTGTTTAACTAAATAAATCCATATGCATTCTAATCAATTGAGAAAGAAAATCTAAATGCATTCTTTCACTCTCATAGATCATGTCTTGGAAATTATATGCCTGGTTCAGAAATATTGTTAAAACATTTATACCACCAAAATCATTCAGCACTAGTTTGGACTAATCGACCTCTCTGTAGCACAGAGCGAAGTTTTCAGTGAACATTTTTTTCAGAGAACATAATTTCTGAGCTTGGGTCAAACACCAGGGTCTGCATTATGGTTAATGCATTACATTGTTGAAAAAAAAAACAAAAAAACCCTGTTTTGCATTTTGTGGAATATTATCCGGATGAGTGCAGAAATCCTGCACCGCACGTCAGATCAGGTCAGCAACAGCAAATCTTTCTCACTTCATTTAACACCATAGCTAAAATAGGAATGGGTGAAAGGTAGAAAAGTGCAGCTGTTTTATCCAGTTGCCAAAAATAAAGTGTCGGCTAATCCACAGGTTTGTGGATCATCACATTTCCTTTCTGTAGGAACATATTTATGAAGTTCATTTGGCTCACATCCCAAATGAAGTTCATTAGGAATAATCTATATGGCTATAATTAGCTACGAGGACCTGTTTTTGTTTTTTTTGTTTATTTTTTTTAAAACCTCCCACGCAGCATCTGCAGTTGTCAAATTCACTTATATCAGAATAGCTCAAGTCTAGGTTTAGACTAACCCTTAGACATAAACTTAAAGGTGTAATCATTAATTTTGTTCATTCCTTCCTTTTAAAAATAACCAGGAAGATATGTAGAACATGATTTAAAAAAAAAAAAAAAAAATGCATTGAGCCGTGGCTTTAGCGAAAGTGCATTAAGTTGCTGAGAAAACCTTTTTGGAAAACTCACTTCCAGTCCGTAATACTTGTTTCTGTCTGGATGCGTCTCCTGTCAGTCATTTTATAGACACCTTACTCTACAGGCCACCATAGATCCTGAGGGTGGAGCTTTCTGAATATGGGTGGGAATAATTAGAATGTCAAACCCACCTAATTGTTATAGACCTAATCTTACCTCATGCACCTTTAATGTTTTAGCTCACACAGGATGCTTTGCTGCTACTTTTCAATTTAACTTACTAGACATAATTAAGATATAAATGTTTGACTTTTTATGAGAAACATGGGTGTTTTTTTAATGCATGCATTTTCAATAATCAGTGCAGAGAAGCAGGAGAGAAAAGCAAGATGAGCACACGCAAAGAGAAAGACAAAGAGAGAGAGAACTGATTATGGAAGTACAACATAATAGAGATTAGATTGTGGTATATTAAATATGAAAGGGTCACAGTTTGGCAATGTGGACCTCATTAAAAATTTGTTCCATGCTACAACCCTGGCAGTGTAAAAAAAAGAATAAACTAAGGGTTGGTAGAAATCTGTCTGGATAGATGGAAGAAATCTGCTGTCCTGGTGAGCCACTCTCCTCCGTGTATTGATTCTTTTGAGTGAAATGTCAGTGCTTTTCTCATTTGGAAGCAACGAAATGAGACAGTGTGACCACAAAATGTTAAAAACAATCTGCATCTATAAACACAAGTCATTGCAGTAAAACTGATTTTGAATACATAATCCATCAAGGATTAGGAGCATCGTGACCAATATGGAATAGCCAATAGCCCTTCATGATGCCATCTACTAATTCGGACTTAATTACGGACAGTCCGAATTACGACAATCACGAGCTTGTTCAGCAAAACAAGCATTTGAAATTTCAAATAACGCATGAAGTTAATGATTGCTTTTTTTTTTGCATCAATTATTCTGTGTTTGCAGAAATACTTTATAAGCCAGTTTATTCTGTCCCCTACTCCACATATGCTACCAGTTTATTCATCACAGCATTATGACTATTCTTTGTAAGCTCTCACAGAATAATTAGCTTTAGATGACTGCAGGCATGATTCACAGCTAGTTGAAAGTATCTTTATTAATGTGCAGTTCTCAAAAACTTCACAGCAGACATCATAATGTGAAGCTGAGATCTGAGCTGAATGAGACACTTGCTTTTCCTGCTAAAAAGTCTCATTCAGGGTCAAGGTAACAAAAGGACCCGCATTTATACAGGTATGCTATGCTGAAAAAGAAGAGTAACACACATGTAACGTGGCTCCATCTGGCTTTGAAATTTAGTACTACATGACAGGTAAAATTTTAACATCTACTGTCTAGGACTGGGTCAGTTCTCAAACTCAAGCCGCTGTGTTTAACCCACCACACAAGGTTGTATAGCATGCTGAAGCCAAAAAACTAAAAATTACAGGCTGTGTGGAAATCCATAATACATTTTCTCCTATCCACCAGGACCATTTGTACTTGTTAATAAATGCACTTTTAGGAAAGGAGGCTAAATCTGTAACCCTAATGTGTTCTTTGGTTTGCCTATTTGGGAAACCCATAAAAGCTTTATATGTATAGAAACACATGAAAGAACCATACAAATGAGTGTTTTGGTATAACTTTATATAAATAAATGAATGAGAACCATTAATAAATGAGTGGATAAGAATAAAAAGTGTTCTAGGTAGATCCCCTGTTGGAAGCTAAAACCCTTAACTATCCAAAGAACCATTTTCTTCATCATGTAAGCAAACAGGCAATTTATATATAGATTTCCTTTAAATAAAAAAAGTGTTTTGAGGGAGTGGTGTGTGCTTGGCAACAGGACCTCTCATTTGACACACCACTGGAAAAGTGTCTCCCACAAACAGAACAGGTGTTTCTATCTGACAGCCTGTGAAGCACAATATGACGCGACAGGCTTGTGTTAGCTTTCACATCGGGGATTATTACCAACTCTTCCTTTTCCAACAAATGTAATGGTAATATGTACTCGATCAATCGGTGAGACGCACTTGAGGAGTTCCTTTTTGTTATTAATGAAACAAATTGAAATCATGTTCCTGGAGAGATTAACGATGGTTCTATTTCACCCCTGCTAACTCCCAGGGGCAATGAGGAACACCTACAGGTGTGTACACGCATGCTGAGAATTTTCATAAAGCCACATATTGACATGTATTTGCATTAAATATCACCATCATGCAGCCGTCTTTCCCACTTCTTCTTCTGACCGTGCATGCACCTCGGACTAAATGCACATGATATGGAGCTATTCACTTAGCAATGCCATAGCATCCTTTACAGTTACAGCCATTACAGTTAATCCCCTACAGTTACTGTGTGGAAATGATGATGATGCTAACACAGTGCACCTACTGCTAGAATTAGACCACGAGTCTCAATTGCACAAAGAATTCATTATGCCACAATGCAGGGATTTTGTTGAGAGTTATAAATGGGAGTTTGGACAAACAGCTCATGCGTGCCTGAACTTTGTGATGCATGTTCTAGCTAATAGGATGAATCAAAAAGCAGGCCAGCCCGGGCCACATGCTTTCTGTTGATGCCTGTGTCACATTTGCGAGTGGCCTTACCAGATGAAGCATCCAGATGTGCGCTGCCTAAACACTGAATGCAGATGCACTGATGAGTTATTGCATTGTGTGTGGCATGCTCTAGCAATTCATTATCTGTCTTACAATTACCAATCTCTCCAATCTACAGAAGTTGATCCCTCTAAAAGGAAGCTGATTGATCCCTCACTTCTAGCATTGGAGCATCTAGGCCAGGATGTGGGGCTGAATATAAGCACCCGCAAGGCACAAGAGACCCACCTGCTTTGTACAAACCTTTAGGCAAGGTGAGTCAAACCTTCAGAGCTCTGGTAGGCATCTGATTGCTCCTTGCCCTCCCTGTGGGCTCTAGACAACAGCCTTATGACTAAAGTCTCTTGCAGTACATACCACTGAAGGGTAAGAGCTGGTGATGGGATGCCTAACAGCTTAAAACTTTGCTTCTAGGTTGGCAACTACATTGATCCTTATGACATTGTCACAGGGATACAAACTGCAGTTTCCCTGTCGGCTCCCAGCCTTTTCAGTTTCAAGGCCTTATTGATACCAGACCCCAACAAAGTTGTTGCTCTGTCAAAAAGAGTGATGGATTGTTGTTCTTCCCCACAGCTCAAAACAAGGACTTCTATTCAATGTACTTCCTTGTCCAAAAGAAGGAAGACAATTTTCATCCAATTCTAGATTTGAGACGGTTGAATCAGGGTCCTATGTAGGGCATATTCCTGCCTCACTCCCAATGTTCCTGGGTTTGGCTCTGGATCCATCACAACCCAGGATTGTGCTGTTATTAAAGATGGATGGATGGATGAACAGATGAATTGGCTCCTAAAGATCCTCAAGCCGTGCAACCCCAGTACTGGTACTTTTCATTCTTCCATCTCTATATGGAATTCAGCAACTATGCCATAGAGTCCTGCTTGTGTCCCTGAGATGGCTGGCAAGACCTTGGTATTCACTACTGCTCTTGCTAATTGTAAAAAAACCCTGGTGGCTTCCTTCCAAGCAGATCTGCTGTCCCTAATGGACGGTGAGATTTGGCACCGTGATAGTGATATGTGTTTGGAAAAAATGCCTTTTTGCTATCAATCACTTCAGCTAAAAGCTAAAGGTTGCTCTCACAATAAGCCTGTCTTGCTATAGCGAAAAGCTCACCTTGCATACATTGAATGCACTGAATCCTGCTCATCGTCCTATTACAAGACTTTGTGAATGGGTCGATTGACCTTGCAGCATTCAGTGATGGTGAAACTGCAGAGCTTGTTCCTTGCTGTGCCTGGTACACACCATATGGCATTATTTAGACTAGATAGTGTCTATCCCATCCTCAGATGAGCTGCTCATCTGCCACAGGAAAGACACAGGGGCTCCGTTGTCTAAATAGAGACTAGCCCACTGTGTAATGGACTTCACCATCATGTCCTGTAGACGAGCTGAATTCCCTGCACCTCCTGTGGCATGCCACTCTACAAGGAGCATCTTCTTCTTATGGGCATGATTTAGAGGTGTGCCACAAGAGGAAGTCTGTGATCCCAGAGGTGTAAGTGCAGCAGTCATCTCTGACCTGCTTTCAGAGAGGTCTTTAACTATAAGAGTCATGTTCCTCATGACATTGTTGACATAGTTTATCCAGGTGTTTATCCCTTGGTGGTTAGGAGGGGTGAAATAGAACACTAGTACATAACTAGTGGTAGGTCCTATGAACCCTGGACAGCCACCAGTTATACATGTAAATAGCAGTCTCATTAAGGTTGCATTTAATCATCTCTGGGTTTTTTCGACGACGTTAAGCTTGCACATCAACTTGTCAAGCTGTGAATGCTTTTCTCTCGAGGCTTCACATGGAGGTAGAGGAGGAACAAAAGGCTCACACTGGCTTTTTTTCCTTCACTGCACTGCAGATTTGCTGCTAATTGTCTTTAGCTCCCCGAGAGTCTGGCTCTCAAAAGGCCAGAATGTATATGGATTTTCTAAAATGTCACCAAAGTTTTGGAGCCTCACACTCCCTTAGAGAAAATCTCATGTTCTTACCATATCTACAGACACTGGTGAATGGACAGCCCTTCCAATATCAGCTATTTATCTTTCTCTCTACCACCAGATAATCCATTCCTTGTGTGCAGATTTCAGAGGAGTAAGGCTTTCTCAGAAGGCTTTCTTTATAGCATGACAAATCTTCATTTGTCTTGAGAGAAGCTGAAGTTCCCCCCAAAGAACGTTGAAAGCAATAAATTCTGCTTCAAAAACTAAATTTCAGCTTGCTTTTTGGTTCTGTATATATTTGATAATTTATATATCTGTATATAAATGTTTTTGTATATGTATATATATGTTTTTGATCACATGACCTTGGTCATGATAATATATATATATATAGAGAGAGAGAGCTACTTCACTGTTAACATTAATTTAGGAACCACTGGACCTAAAGCAGAAGCAATTGCCTCTTCACCTAGACCCTTAAATTTGATAATAGAAAGAAAAAATCTATTTATTTATTTATTTATTTTTACAAACACGAAGTAGAACTCACCATGTGTCTCAAAGATAAATTGCCACTCTCCAGCTTAAAAAAGGGAAAAGGGCAAGAAGAAAGGAAAATCACTAGGAGTACCATTTTGAGGGCCTGCACACAAGGTATATCTCCTTGATGGGAATTCAGGTTTTGCTGATGATTTCTGAAGCATATCAATTCACCTGAAAGCAGTCCAAATAAGGGCACATCATTCATTGGTGCTGAAGTTAAGGAGGATCAAACACTGGGAAATCACTTTGAGCCAGACATAGTGACTGACCAAATACAATATGAGGAACCCGTGAGAATTCAGTACAAAGTAACACTTCAGAAGTAGAGGAGTATGAGTGAGAGAGCCACATGGAGGGACTCAGTCATTGTGCCTAATGGGTCTTAGTGACAGGTTCTGCAAGAACAGTTATCAAAGTGGCTCAACCACACAAGTACAGAAAAATAGAGAGGTTTGCAGAATTGAGGGGTAATGAGTCAGGAAGTGCAATCTTCAAGCTGCTGAACTAGAACGACAACCTAGTTCTCTTGCAAGCAGCTAGGGAGCTCGTCGGCTTCAATTTCATGCTCTTTCCTCCCACCAAGAAGGTATTAAGGGGGAACTAGATATCACACTTCTCATCTGTGACACTTGAGAACAGGACTCAGAAACGGAATCAAAAATTGTTTCGCTCTGAGCAAAACCAATATTGTGATGTTCCTATTCTTGCATAAACCAGTTACAGCAAAATGAAAAAACTTGACATTCTGTACTGTTATATAGGCTATTTTTATCTCTAATATAATAAAATGATAGGTTTAGAAAGCTATTAGGCCCACCTCACAGCTGCAGGGCCCCAGGTTCGATCCTGAGCTCGGGTTCCTGTCTATATGGAGACAGACACTTGTTCTTCCCGTGTCTGAATGGATTCCCTCCAAGTTCTCTGGTTTCTTCTTACTGTTCAATTCTTCTTAAGTCTCGCCCTAAGATGTGAATGAGTGTGTGAATGTGTTTTCATGAAGGACTGGTGTCCTATCCAGGGTGTATTCCTACCTAGCGCCTTGTGTTCCCGGGATAGACTCTGTAGTCACTGCAACCATGACCAGGATGGAAGAATGATGAATGAATAATGTAACGTTTTCTTCATCAGTGAACTGAAGGGATGTAAGGCTATAGCTGCACAGAGTGAATACAATTATACCCTGAATGAATTCACATGAGATGTGATGTTGATACAAAATCATTTTGGAGTTTGGAGGTAAGACATAGTGCTCTACACAGAATGAAAAACATAACATTATTAACCAGCACCTGAGGTTTCAAATGATTATTTCTTTTTTTCTGTACACAGTAAGGGATGATTATTACGTTTTTAGTTATGTTTTTTGTTCCATGAACTGGTTTAGAAATTCTTAGACTTGGCAGTTTGTGTTCGGGTTCAGATGATGTGGAGACCGTCTCTGAAAAGTTAAGACAACAAGAGGTTCAAAGTCAAATAAAAATGGATCTGTGTTTGTTCATTCGCACATATTTTTTGTTCTCATCCTACATGTCCAAATGTTCCAGAAACCTTAATCCTGTTCTCACTTACACTGCTTGTGTTTTGCACAATTAGATAATTAGCATTTCTTTTTTTTTCCACTTCATTGGCAGCTTTTCTAACTGCTCCTAATTTGGTATTTGTCAAGATAAAACCAGCAGAATTGCTGTGGAGGTTCTGAATACTAATACAAATAACTTGGTTGTATCTCTCACCTGTAACCCTCTTTTATTCCCTCTTTATTCCTTGTTTTTCATTCCCTAGATGGAATTCATAACTCATAATGCTGATAAGACTCATCTATCCAATCATGCTATACTTTCTTTCATCCTTCCATGTTCCTGTAGAAATCTATTGGATTTCACTACATCTTGAAGCTTCGTGCTATCTATATATTTAACACATTTGATAGGTTCATCTTTTGCTCCAAACCACATTAATATATTTCACACTGTTAGCAGTCTATCTTATTTAAGTAGTCATGCTTAGTTGCGCTTGGATAATCATAAAATATGATCTGAATTTTTTTTTTACACATTTCATTTTGTCAATTTCACGTCAGGTGGCGTTGTTTTTTTTTTTTGTTTGTTTTTTTTTTGGGTTTTTTTTTTTTTAAACACATTCATATTTTGCAAGGTGATTTCATTCCTGGGTAAAACAAATTTTCTATCATTATGTAGTTATTCCAAACACTTTGGGCACAGCATAGTGACTTCATATTTAAGGACAATCCTCCTGATTGTTTTATAACTTAGCAAGATTTCTCTTCAACAGGTACATACAGTATAAGTTTGTTTGCTCCTGTGAACTTGTTTACTTTTTTATTTACGCAGCTGACAATGTTGCTGCACTAGAGTTTCCTATTTTTCCCTACAGTGAACTTCTACATAAAGTTTGAGAAAGTTTGAATTGTTTCGTGCTTGAGACAGAGTAAGTGACTCGCTAGGTATTGCAGCGCCGGAATGTGCTCACTGACAGGAAGCTTAAATCAGCCCTTTCTCACGCTTCTGGACATTTTTATATTTGGCAAAAGCCAAAAGATGCCTTCAACCCACCAGGATCTGTTGCCTAATGTTAAACATGGTGGCAGTCGTCAGGTCCAGTGATTGGTCTGAATGGTTAAGGCCAATTATTAGAGCATGGGGCTATTTTACAGGATCAGGCTCTCTTTGAAGTGAAAGCTTTCCTCCTGGTGTTCAAACTTTCCAAGTTAGAAATACAAAGTTTCGCCCATCAACTGAAAGTCAGATTCATTCCATCATCAAACCTTTAGGGGAGAACAAACTGGGAGGTAGATTTCCTCCACCATCTTAAACAATGAGGCTGTATTTTATTACATACTGTATAACAGAGGAACGTTTTCAGGATGTGACTCCCTCATTAAATGCCAGTATTTACAACACATCCTCGCTTGCTAAATGCTGATATTTAAAAATGCTGATTCGTAAAAGCTAAAGTGGAAAACAAGACAACATCAACAATAACCCTGCAAGGAGACATTTTAACTCTTACTTAGTCCAACACTAATATTAGTGTGCAGTTATTATTTGTGCAGTTTAGTCCTAATTCACATTATACTACAGGCTACTGCATTCTCGATTCTGATTGGTCAGAAGGTGTTGATGAATTTTCTGTGACAACACCTCTGACAATAGTTCTGTCAGCAAGGTAAGGCTCGTTCTAATACATTTTTGTTTCTATGGTAGTGACTTAGGCAGGGACTTGTACTTCATGTGTGTAATTGTTGCTATGGTGAAGTTTTCTGTAAGGCAATGTTTATTTCGCCTTTTTGGAAGGAGTCTCCAGGGTCAGCACTTTGTAACAGTCAGAGGTAAAGCTGTAACTTTAAATTTGCAGGCGTAGTCTTCAGGTAACATGGCATGCTGCATTTCTTTGTTTGCTTTATTAACTTCAGGAGAGAGGGGAAAAAAGAGAGTCTAGTGAGGGAACAACTGTTACGATCTGCATGAATCTCATGGACATTCCACAACATCAAATGTAACTGGAAATGAATTAAAAAATACGATGTGTTGTACTTTATTAATACAGTTTGTAATCAGTGGCAAATTGCTGTGGTATAAGAGGAATAAAACACATCAGGACATAGGAGAATAATCAACCTCATGGTGGTAGCTACCTCAGCTTCAAGTCGGGCCATATAACAGCACACCCTATTGTGTTTTATTCCTTACTTATCTGCTCTTAAGCTGCTGATATTCATATATTGTTCATATATTCTTTGGTACTTTAATTACTTTATGTTCCTTCATCCATCTATGTGTATTGATCCATGCTCCTTAGCAATATTTTTTATTTTTTTGTCTAAATTATTTGAATATTTCAAGCTTTTGGTTGATTGTTTGTTTCTTATGGTGGTGTGTATTCACAGTTGATGACTGAAGTTCAAAAGTTTCATCAATATTTATGCTGGGAAAGAATGAAGGAGCTTAACTTAAACTTCTAGGCCGGCCCAGGACAGGAGTTTTTCGACTGTGTTTAAAAAACAAAACAAAACAAAATACACTTTCTTAAAAAACCAAACATTTTCCTTTAAGCTTGAAAAAAGGATAGAAAATAAGGACTGATAAAGCAGATTTTCCTTGTGGTGTTATAAACTGTAATACTAGGTAACATAATAGAGACAATTTAAAAAAAAAAAAAAAACACAGTTTAGAGTAATATGAAACAAATGAGAAGAAGGCAAAGATTAAAATAAACATCTAATAGGAGTCTAATGTGTTGTGAACAAATTAAGGTTGCCATTGAACAGGATGTGGAAAGGATCTAAGTCACATGAATTTGTGATCTCATATTAACAAAATGTTCCACCCACAATTCCGTGTCCAATTTGCATGTCCTAGTTTTTTGTTTTGTTTTATTTTTTAAATTTTCCTTTTCCCCCATGATAAACTAGAAATATTTTGTACCAGGGCAGCAAATTGTGACAGAAACTGAGACAAAATGGAGGCATATAAGAAGATGCTTAACTTAAATTTTGAGGATTTATAGCTCACACCTAAGATTTAAAGTGAGATCCTTAACACCCATGAGATTTAATAGTGCCTATATAAAAGTTTTTTGTTTTTTTTGTCACACGGATCATACTGAGGAAACACATGTAGTGGAATGTTATACATGTCTGACTTCAGGCAGTACGCTCAGGTATCCGCTCATCACATTTTGACTTGTGGCTCAGTTACATACTGTGTGAATCATTAGACAGAAACAGTGGAAGACTGATTTCGCCAGGCTAGAAATAATCTGCTATAAATAAAACGGATTGGCTATAATGTGTAGGCCTGGAGCTATGGAATAAATGAGCTTCTGTCTATAGCACATTAGGTAATAGATATTTAGCCACTTGACATTAGCTGGCATTTTGCTGGACTTGTGTGCTTGTTATTGCTGAAAGCATGGTCATGTCAAAACATTTTTAGTAACAGATAACCTGACGCTGATCACGAGAAGATGAGGTAGTCGAGTGTAATGCATTCTGGGGATACCAGATCATTACACCAATTAAATGATAGGAGCTACTTAGGCCTTGTTATGAAGCTGTTGGAAATATAACCACAAATTGGATTGGATTGGACTGGAGAAGCCACCAATTGGTTCTCGTCATACCTGTGCATTAAAAACAGTCTCAAGAGTTGGATATTAATTTGTTGGAATGCTTAGTTGTTTCAATACATTATATCAGCCTTCTTCATTGAACATTATTAATATTTAAATTTGCTTGGGTTTTTTTCCCCTTCTGGAAATGGAAACAGAAATGGACAAGCACACAGTATTTCAAGGTTGTTTTTTTTTAAATATCATGTCAGAAAAATGTCATTTTTACTAAATTAATATACAAAATGGCCACCTTACTAGAGAAGTTGCCTACACCAGAAAGCTACACCATTTGAACACCATGAGCATAGCTTATGCATTTTAGACAGATTTAAACGTTATATGCTTACTGTTTTCTCTCCTTGTAGTCAGAAATACGTACATGGCAGTGCAGCAAAATTGTGTCCCATCCCCCATGCTAGAGAAGCAGCCTGGTCTAATTTAAGAGCACTATTGAGCCCACACACAGCATAATGACAGGTTATCATAGTACTGAGAGGATGATATTGATGAGTGATGGAATGAATTACGTGTGTAGAGGTCTCGGCCAGATTGCTTTGAATGAGATCCGCGCACGTGCATTTGAGTTTCAGAATATTTGTGTGGCTTCATTTGATAATGAGATTGTACGAAGGGGAAATGCAGAAGTGGGGCTCCCTCACCCCCATCCACATGCAGGCGTCATTTCAGTGTTCATTTTCCTTATAGTGTTGAAGAGCACAATTCCTCTGTGGTGTTCTTCATCTTCAGGGCAGCAGCACTTAATCCAAGGTGACTTTCGGCTTTACGTCTGAGCATATAGCACGTCTTCTATAACCCAGTTTTTCTGCCGATGAGTAATAAGTCAGGGAGAGAAAGAGTACATGCCTCATCCTAGTTCTATATTAGGAATGCTATTTTCCATTGGTAATTCTCACTTACGGCCATTTCTGCACTGATATATGAGTTCAGGTTTGGTGTAGTGTCTAGGGTGAATGTAACCACTGTCAATTATGCAAATGGATGGAAAATACACCTAAACCAAATTTCTGAGGTTAACAATGCACATAAGAGTGCTTTTCATTTCCATGGTGATGCAAATAGTTCTAAAAATCCCTCAATTTTAAAGTTAAAAAAAAAAATTTAATATTATATCAAAGATTCGTAATTTGCAAACAGGATAGACCTGGCTTACAGACAATCCAAGCAGTGACATTTGCATACTAATGCAATTGCCCTTCATACTCTTATTGCCAGAAAATGTGACAGATAATCCCAGGAGATCACTCTGAGGATATTACAGAAATGAGCATAAAACACAATTCTCCTTTTCATTTCCTAAAAAAAGATTTCTGAGGCTAAGTTAACACTAACACAGTAGTTATTAAGCTTTGTGTATGAACCCAGCCTCAAATATTCTCTTAGTGCATTAACGTTAAAATCACTAAACCCGTAACATTGAAGAAATACAGAAAGCTCTACTTGCTCTTCCTTCTGAAACGTGACCATGTATGTAAGAGTACAAAGCAGAAGTACATCTGTGCCACTGCGTCTAAGTCTCTCTGATCACAGATTAAATCCTCGTAAGCTGTTGCACCTTGTAACTGAACAAACAGTGATTAAGACTAAACCATAAAGATAAAGACAAGCACTAGGTTGGACATGTATTTATTTTTTTTTTTTGAAGTGTCAAGAGCTAAACCAGCTACTATCAATCAATAGAAATGTTATGTTGCATATTCATGATGAGCCTTTCAGCAGAGGAACATGGATCTACACATGACCTTTTTTCAAAACATGGAAAAAAACATTTTCTTGTAAGGCCTTTTTCCTGCTCTTCAACACTCAACTCCAGAATATTGAGCAAAAAAACAAAAAACAAAAAAACAATATACCTTACAGTGGATATAACAAAGTCCACACACCCTTGTTAAAATTGTTTTCTAAAAAATTAAACCCAGATAAATCATGTCAGATTTTTTTTTCCACCTTTAATGTGATATAGCAACCAACAAAATTCAAGTGAAAAAAAATATATTTTAGGCAAAACTTTAAATAAACTGATTGCACAAGTGTGCACACCCTTTTATAATGGGTCATGTGACTTGCTCAGAATGAACCAAGCACGTTCAAATGATTCTGATTAACCCCAAATAAAGACCAGCTGTTTCTGTAGGATTTTCTTGGCATCTTCTTGCTGAAGCCATTGTCCGCTTAGAGTTTACAGAGCATGTGCAAAATCTCATTGTTAAAAAGTTTCAATCAGGAAAGGAATACAGAAGAATTTCCAAAACAATAGATATACCACGGAACACCGTGAAGGCCATCATCATCAAGTGGAGAATATGGAGCACCATAGTGACATTATCAAGAACAGGACTTCCCTCTAAAATAGACAAAAGAACAAGAAGAAAAGTTATCAGGGAGTCTGCCGAGAGACCTACAGCAACATTAAAGGAGCTGCAGGAGTATCTGCCAATTATTGGTCACGCCCTGCTTGTGACAACCATCTCTCATATTCTTCTTATGTCTGGGCTAGGGGGTAGGGTGGCTAGACAGAAGCCCTTTCTCATGAGAAAAACCATCCAAGCTCAAATAAATCACTCCAAACCATGTGGCAAAATGGGTTATGATCTGATGAGACCAAGGTAGAACATTCTGGGCATAATTCTAAAGGATACAGTATGTATGCAACAAAAGTAAGACAGCTTTTCACCCATAGAAGACCATACCCACAGTGAAACATGGTGGTGGCAGCATCGTGCTATGGGGCTGCTTCTCTTCACCTGGGTCTGGGGCTCTAGTCAAGATAGATAGAGGAAATCATGGATATCTCCAACTACCAAAGTATTTTGACTCAAACCCTGCAGGTCTCTGTTAGACAGCTGAAGATGAAGAAAAAATCCACCTTCCAGCACGCCAACGACCCAAAGCACAAATCCAAGTCATCAAAGGAACGGCTTCAGAAGAAGAAGAAGATCAGCTTTTTAGAATGGTCCAGTCAGAGCCCAGATCTAAATCCTATCCAAAATCTGTGGAACGACTTGAAGAGAGCTGTGCGTGGATCCCTCTGCAATTTGATACATCTGGAGCATTTTTGCATTTTTGGAGTAAAATTGCCAAATCAAGATGTCCAGATCAAGTTGGTAGACTCTTAGACTTCCTAATTCGGCACACTTTTAAAATATAAGCAAATTGTCATCCTTAAAAAAAATTATTATTATTAATTATTATTATTATTAAGCTGCACAAGTCTACATAAGTGAGTTAAAATGTCATTAAACAGTCCAGAATAGTTCAAATTTCACCATGAATTGAATGCATGAGTGTTCTAGAGGTATTCTTTATCAAATGTTAATTGTTGGAATGTGAGGCACTTTTTAAAATGTTTTGTGGAAAAACTTGCACTGCTTAAGAGAACAATGTTTTTAGAAAATAGTGTTAAAATAAATCCCTACACAGCCCCATATGTATACAGCTAAATCACTAATTGTATGGACTATTCGTTTAATATGCTAGTTTTTCCATTTACTTGAAGGATGCCATTAATTCTGGAGCTGGCTGTGTTAGTGGCTAAGGAACAAAACAGTTTTAACATTATCTTCCAAGGAGATAACATGAGATTTAAAATGAGTAGGAAAAAAAACAACGAGGTCCCTTTTTTTTCTTTAGTGTTTTTAAATGTTTTGCTTAATGTTGTGTGGTTCGTACATGTTTCTGCATTTCCAGACGAGAAGAAGCAGTGTGATTGTTTCTCCTGGAGCAAGCTTGGAAGTAGGAAACCATTAGGAAGTTTAGTGAGTTAATCTCCGATGGAAACTTTGCTTTTGACTTTGCTATGAGGCGCTGATGTGTCACGGCTCTAAAACTCAGAGGCCTCATCAGCACTCCCCAAGTGAAACTTTGTGATTGACACCAAACCCCTGCTCCGTTGTCTTTTTGCGGGTTAAAAATATAACACCGCAGTGATGTCGCCACAGCGATATGGGTTTCCAATCAGATGTCTTCCAGCTGCCAGGTTGTTAAGGAACATGTGAGAGACTTCAAGTTCGTAGTGCCTTTCTGCTACTCTGGGCATGTCACCCAGACTAGTTTGTGAAAAGCTAAGCTTTTTTTTATCACCTTTCTTACTTTTTTTCATTCTTGGACTCGTTCGGAAACTTTTATGACATTTTGCAAAAGCAAGAATGATTAGTTAGCATGTGGACACACTGGATTTGCAGTATGATATTATGAGATGACGCTGAGATGTGAAACATTTCTAAGAGGGAAAAAAAAAAAACAAAAGCAATAAATAAAACGTAGACTTTTCATGCACATTCCCCATCCTTTTGCTTTTCCTCCGTTCCTCAGAGTTATGAAATGGTTGCGCTGCAGTGCGGTTATTGAAAGGACTATAGTGGGAAGGAGGTAAAAAGCAACACAGCCTGTTCCCAGCATGCATTAGGTGCATAGTGGATTGATTTAGCCGAGGCTAAGGTTCAGAGCATCTGATTGTGGCATCGGTGAATTAACACCGCTCTGACTGTTACGTGTTTGAGCGGTCTGAAGTAAGAATCCATCCACTGTGCAGGTGAAGAGGTCTTTGCTATGAGGAGTGGAGATCTTTCTTTTTCACAGAGAACGAGGAAAAAAGTGTGTGACTTGAGTCCAAAGCTTTGGCGTAAAGTAAAAAAACAGAACATGTAGCTTTGAGAAGATGCAATCAAAATTCCTTAGTCACTTAATACTGTGTTTCATGATGTTAACTAATACTTAAGCTAATGGCACAAGTGAACATTTCAGGAAAAGCTTACAAGTATATAATTATATAATATTTCATTTAATAATTAGGATAAACCTTGAAAAGAATTTGTTCACCCAGTTGCAAGCCTGCCATCCTCTACACATTTTGCGTAGGAGCTCAGGAGTACGCTGCTGTGAGTTTTGCTGGGTCTGTCAGAGCACATAAAGTTCATAAAAAGCTACTTTAGAAGCACTTTTACAGATACAGGTCTGAGTGGCTAATAGTTCTGTGCTACTACAGTGAACTTCAAACATTCATGCAGCATTTTGGACTCAAATTGCAGGACAGCAGCAACAGCAGTCCATAGCGATTAGCTTTGCCACAAGCTAGTGGACAATAGCGATTATCTTAGCAACAAGCAAACTAGCTAACTCTAATGTTGGTGTTATAGATTTAACCAAGTCCCATTTCTGTATATTAGCTGATCTAAAGCCAATACTGTTATAAGCAAATCTAAAAAAAAAAAAAAAATTTCAAGTTGAGGGTTGTTTTTCGGTGGTTTTTACCAGTTGTAGACGGGGAAGTTGCAACTTCACCTTGAATGAAAGTTAACTAATAACATCAGTTAACTAGCTTTATTAGGAATGTCACAGAAAAATTTCAGCTGAGAATAGTAAAAGAAATTGCACAGGAGGTATGTTTGAAGCCAGCTTTTTTAAATGAGTCCCTTCCATTAATAGTATTTTTTATCGGCACAGTGTTGTTTATCAGTAGTCTTGTAAATAAAATCAGGCATTATGTCCTTATTCTTAAAAATTTTACATGCACTTGTTATAGGTCTATGATGAGTCAAGTAATTTTTCTCATTTCTATACAAACTAATTAGTACCCTTTATTGGTTACAAATAATAAATTCCACTCCATGGTGTTAATTACAGCGAGGGTGTGAGATGGAGGACTGCAGCCTCTGTATACTCGCTTCCTATCCTGCAGACAGAGAGAATGTCAGAATCTGCATTTTTATGATACTATAACTGTCCTGGCATGTCCAGTGGGAAATCAAGAGGCCTGTAATATCACAAGAGGGTGGGCTGTTTCGTCTTACTGAAGGCCACTGTGTCTACAGTGTGATCATTGGTCCTTGTGTCTTCATCATATCATATGTTCAAAAATACTACAGTGTCAGACCTTAAGAAAAGCTGCCAACTAAAATGAATCCACTTCACAAATAAGAGTCTTATGTTTCTGACACCATCTGCATGCGGTTGCTAGGTTTCTATGGTTAGTGGCCATGGAAAGGTATAAAACGTGATGGGGTTTGTCCTTAATAGGAAAATAATCAATGATGAGGTGGTGTGATGTGTCAAAACACAAAGCGGAGTCACTGATATTTTTCAGCACTTCCCCAAATGTGTTATTCTTCTTATACCACTGCAGTTTTTCAACAATTACAATTTTTAATTTATTAATAAGCATACTTTTTATCCATTTATATTTACATTAAATGTTGCAAAACAAGTTAATTCCTGCTATCGTTTACGATATTACAACCATAAACACAAACAAAATCGATCCCTTACCAGCTTCTCTTTTTTCTTTCTCTTAAAGTTAATAAGACAGAAAGTGCGAACTCCTCTATCCTGTGACAGAAAAACTTACTTACCGTTACAAAGCGCTGACACCGGAGACTCCTTCCTTAAATGATGATTAAACATCTCCTTACAGAAAACTTCACAATATCGGTGATTATATGTTTTTTCTTTTTTTTAAAAAATCCATTTAATATTAGTGATAATATTAGAAATATTATAATATTAGAAATGATAACGTATTAGAACCAGCATGTGATTTGCGTTTCAGCCGGCGCTACTGCCATTATAGAAAATTACTTTAATTAATTAATTCTTAAAATTAACACCCTCTGACCAATCAGATTTCATCAGCACTGTGGTATGACACACACAAGCATCAGTGTTTTTTTTTTTTTTGTTGCATTTTTAATTTTCTGGCTTATCATATCAGTCATTTATTGGAATCCGCTGTCCGAGTCAATTATTTACAACATGCACCATGTTTCAGAAAAATGTAAAAACCAAACATCCAGGCGACTGTCCAACCCAGCTGTCTGGACTATGTTCGTTTTTTGAACTACAAAAAGGCCACAGAAACATTTGGACTTTTTTTTTTCTTTCTTTTTTTTTGACAGGAAGAAAAGAGGAAGGCTTTACCTGATGATAATTAATTAGCTGCTTCACTGGCATAGAATTAATCAGAGCCTCTCTGCTTATGAAAAAAGGTGTGATTGTCATTTACAAGAGGGAGAAAGTGGACCATGTGGTGACAGCAGCTTGCGATGGGTGCTGTTCTCCATCCTTCTGAGCATATTTCAGGTTGGCTGAGTCCAACAAGAGATTTAGATCAACCATTCTCCCTTTCATTATAGGGGGAAAAATGGATTTGTAATTAAAATGTATTATATGGAGAAATGGCATAAGCATATAAACATTCGTGCAGGAATCTACTTTCTGTGTAATTACACTTATTAGGTGAAGGCAAATTTGAAGAAGGGCCCATAAGGAGTCATTAATATTAGGGTGTTGTAAGTTTAGCCATGAGTCTATTTTGGGAACTGTGTGTGTGTGTGTGTGTGTGTGTGCGCGTGTTCGTGCATAGCCTGGGCTGCAGCCTGGTTGCCATAGCTGCCTTTGACTGATTGGCAGGTAGCCTAGAGTCTGGCAGGACAAACAGATGTCCTCTCACCATGGCAGGACAGAGCTGTGTGGTGCTGGCACACTCGTTCAGGTGAGGGACGGAGGACGAGGGCGAGACACTTACTTGTGCCTCACACTCTCATACTCGAGGAGTAATCTCTGAATCATTGGATGCAGAGGTGAATGCCATTGCTAGTCTACCTTACACTATCTACAAGATTGCTCTTTTCCTTAAACATCGTTTATTTCTAAATTCCAGAAGGTTCAGTAAATAAAAAAAGTTTACCAGATTTGATACTGAGAATTGATTTTTAACCTTGTGTGCAATTTAAAAACATTCAGCACTGATAAAATTGTGATGGATCTCACTTGGCAGACTGGCATTTTTCACTGTTTCTAGTGACGTATAGCCTAACCCTAACCCTGACATGTCATTAATGAGCGCTGTATGTTTATAGTAAATTATATAGTAACACTTGATGAAGAGTGTAAACACCTCTGTCTATACTCTGTCTAAAAGAGGAGAAAGCGAATGAAGTCCATACAGACCTCCTTGTTAATGAAAACTGCCGTTAGATTCATTAATGAATGCCGAACATTTCACTGTCTCTTCACCGAGCTGCTAATCTGTGGATTGTGGTCTGTTATATTGTCATACATGTTAAATTGGGGTTAAGAGATGTAGAATTAGGTGTTGTAAGAAATTAAACACAATGACACATGGTGTTATAGGACAATAATCCACAACGTGATGGTGTGATACAGCCCATCTTGCAGTGTAGTTTCTGTTACCACCCTGAAGTGGATTAATTTCCAATTACTGCACGTCCCAAAACACTTGTTTGTTCGACGTGTACAGTCTGACTATTGTGTGAAAATAGCTTTTGTGTAAAGAAAATCGCAAATATATCGACAAAATCTGCATGCTTTTCAAAGTAATGTTAGCTATCTGCATATGAAATTTGAGCTTAGTCTGTCTTATTCTTGGAGAACATTCAATAACTGAACTGATGAGTTGCTTCGTGCTTAAAATTTGGAACAGTAATAAGACTGAAGTTGTATTAGTAAGAAAAACAGGAAAATATGCTATTTTTGCCCTCTGAACAAAGGGCTTTTAAACCACAGTGATTTGCCAATTTGCATTTTATTAATGAATGGCATGTCTTGTTTTTTTTTCATTCAATTATAGTTACTTTAATGTTGTGGAACTTTATACCCGCTATATACAGTCATTCTCTCACCAGCCTTTAAGTTAACAAGAAAATAGCACAATTTGTCATGTTGCCAAGAAACAGGAAAACTTACTGACTGTTATATAGTGATTATATGTGTTTGCTGTTACTATAGAAATGACACTATACGGCCGAAGGTTCGTGGACACCTGACCATCACACCCATGTGTGCTTGTTGAACATCCCATTCCAGATTTTCCCTATTTCCTGTTATAATAAGCTCCACTCTTCTGGGAAGGCTTTCCACTAGATGTTGGAGCGAGGCTGTGGGGATTTGTGTTCATTCAGCTGCAAGAGCATTAGTGAGATCAGACACTGATGTTGGTGAGGAGGTCTGGGGTGCAGTCGGTGTTCCAGTTCGTCCCAAAGGTGTTCAGTGGGGTTGAGGTCAGGGCTCTGTGCAGGACACTCGAGTTCTTCCACTCCAACCTCCACACACCATGTCTTCATGGAGCTCGCTTTGTGCACAGGAACATCATCATGATGGAACAGGTTTGGGCCTCTTAGTTCCAGTGAAGGGAAATCGTAATGCTACAGCACTCTAGCCAATTCTAGACAATCATGTTCTTCCAACAGTTTGGGGAAGGAACACGTATCAGTTATAGTGGTCAGGTGTCCACATACGTTTGGCCATATAGTATAATTTATTAGAACAAGTACATTAATATAAATGTATCATTTAAATTACAGCCAGAACTACTGTCAGAGCTCTAGTTATAGTACATTAATCAACACCTTCTGACCAATTTGAGAATGTAACAGTGCTGTGGTATAGAGTGTATTATTATGTATTGAAAAATGATGCATTGCATCATTGCCGATATAACAGATTTTTCTTGGGTTGAATGCAGACTGTTGAAATAAAACTCTTAGTCAGATTTATATGTGGTGAAAGTTCCAGTGAGGAGCAACCTGAATTTGTGCACTTGAGTGTCTTTCTCTGGGTGCGAGTCAGGACTAAGGACGTTCGCACCTTCAGGGCCGCTAATAAAGCTCTGATGAGCAGCCAGGGAACTCGTGGGACATGTCTCCGTAGCCCTTATTTTAAAAACCCAGGTGTGCAAGTGGAAGGTCCATGATTAGAGGGGAATTTGCTTGTTTCTTCTCCTTTGCTTGTAAGAAAAGGAGAGAGATGTTTAACTGTGTTCGCATACATACTTCAATCGAACTTGGGACAGATGTAAGCTCTGATGAATGAAGTTGCCTATGGCAACGTTCTCACTGAGGTGATTTTAGACTCAGATGAATGGCTTGATGCATTCTTGCTTCAGAATCGATGGGACAAAGCCATCTGATGTTCAAAGCTCGAGTGAGCATTGGACATCCTTAAGGTCAGATGAACATTGTTGCTAGGAAGGGCACTTCCATCACCATGGATACTTGTGGCATCAGTGCAATGGCCTTAAATCAAGCAGACCTTGTTTCACCTTGTGTATGAGATGTTTCATGCATGGCCTTGGTCATAATAGAGCCCCAGGTGATGCCCTAGGGGTTCTGGCCAGGGACTTTGTGATTCAGCTGTCACAGTCAGGCCTCAAACTCAGGCTCAATCAATGCTACAATTGATAATCAGGTCAATGATTTGCTGTGCAGAGAGCTCTAAAGCCCTCCATCGATTGATGGACAGAGTTAACTCCGGGAAGGAATCAATCTCGGCCAAGTAACTTCCTAACCTTTACTGGGTTGGGCTGTACACTTATTCTCGACTAATCAAGCTGCTTTGCACTCGAGTTTCTCGCCACGCAGTCCGACCTGATTGGAAGAGCGCCGGGGCCGCTATATTTAGGCCCCTCTTCCCGCTAATTGGAGGTGAGGAATGCGAGAGTGTGACAACGTTCGCATGGGGAGGTGTGATTGCGCACGTAGCCGCAGACACCTTTTTTTCCCACCACCCTTCTTCCTTCTTCTTTTTTTTCACACCTTTCTGGCATGCCATTAACGGCGTGTTGAGAAGATTAGTTTCCTGAGTTGAGGAAAGCAGGCCTTGTGGAGAGAGGATGGGCTCACGGTGCTAATAACACAAGTCTCATTCCTCTCCCGTTTGAAGGCTCGAATTTCCTCCATCACTTTTCACCTCCTGAGACAAAACAAGAGGTGTGTATGAAGGTGCGTGATGTGACACGAATTAAACGGTGACAACTGGAGCAGTGGGAAACTGTGGAACTCTTTGTGTAAATTTTTCAAGACATGTCACTAAAAATATATCAGAAATAGGATTCTTGGTTGTGACAAAAGCATTGCTGGTTGTAATAAAATGCAGGATAAATCGACCGTGCTTACAGATCTGGGAAAGTTAAGAATTTGTCAGCATTTGAGGAATTTGAAGATGTAGCATCAGTTCTGCAGTATCACTGGGACAGGAAGTAACATCAGCATGATGTGTTTCACAAGCCCCAAGATCTAGAATAACTCTATAAGCATCTTAGACGGAAGATATACATCTGCTAGATCTTTAAAGTTAATACCTTAATTTAGATTCCATCCATCTTTATTCAGTTCACACACCTTTTTTCTTAGACTCCCACCCTTTCTTCACAGATGAGTTCATTTAAACAGCTGCTGTTTGTCATTGTCCATGCGAATGAGCTTTAATGCAGGTCACTCGACTAAGCCATAATTGACGAGTTCTTACACCGAGAACCGAGCGAGGTCCTGATACGCTTGACAAGCATTGCCCATGCTTCATAACCAGCCGTGGTTGAGGCTTGCGCGAACATCCCCCACCTCAGCTCCGTTAATCAGTGCATCGCCGAGTCCGAGACAGCGGGCAAGGTGGCAGTAATTGCAGGTGGTGGTAATTGTAGACAGCAATGATTGCCGCTGGCCCTCGTGACAGCTTAGGAGCGTGTCGGAATCAGGGCTGGGCAACAAGTGAAGACCTTTCACTACTAACGATAATCGGTCCATATTTTCATACTACATAACAAATTCAATTCCTTACAACTTCACCTTTATGAAAATTTGCAGATGCATCCTTCTATACAGCTTTTGTGGGCGATTCTCTTATCCGTGGCTGTCTCATTTGCAGGCATGAATGAACTTTCTATTGTTTTTCATATCATTTAACAATCTTTTCTCTGATTTAAATGCAACTGGCTGCTTTGTGAATCTTTTCTTTTCAAAGTTTCTTTTATTTCCACGTCAGACGTGATGTTTAAAGCCATGTGCTCCAATAAAGTGAATACAGTGATACATCACTTCTACTGCTTTTAACTCTAGTGACACTAGTGTGGGTTGTTATAAGACTTCTCTCATTCTGACAGTACACAGTACATGTTGTACTGCAGTTCTCACGTCTTTGCAACTTT
>CM040979.1:4511253-4534112 GCA_022985145.1 Pangasius djambal
TTTTTTTTTTTTTTTTTTTTTTTTTTTTTTTTTTTTAAAAGATAACCTCACGTCTACCTTCATAGCGTGGGAGGGTGTAAATTAATCAAAAGTGATAATGCCATATGCGGCTCGCCTTTCACGAGGCACTCGCTCAGGAGTTTGAGAAGAGCGACAAGAAAGCAGCGGTGCATTTCAACTCTCCGTTTTCGACACACATGCGCTTGTGAGACGTGCGCCCGAAGCATTGCCTGCTGCTCCCGTCAAGCGGTCTGATGCTGACAGGCAGCTGTGAGACTGACATGCTCATTGAGGCAAGCTTTAACACTTGCAGGTGCAGGTGGCAGCTATAGGCTCTATACAGTCGTCTTAACAGAAATCAGTAGTCAACCTTCTAGTTGTCCCAGTGGGACTGAAGGAGATATACTATACTTGTGCATGAGAGGAATCTACAGTGTTTGGTAGCAGATAGTTTTAAGAGACCACAAGACAAGTTTTAACCATTTATTGTTACATTTAATGTTATAAGTTCTGGTTATCACTTAGCTGCTATACATAGCTGTTCCTTTACCATGCTCTCTTTTTTTTAAGTTATTTAGACAAACAGCGCAGATTGTCATGTTGCTGGGAAAACAGAAAGCACAAACTCTTCTGACCTGAAGACTCTCCCATGTTGGAATCCTTACTTTTGGAAAGTGCTGACAGTGGAGACTCCTTCCATAAGCGTCTCCTAACAGAAAGCTTCCCCACATCAACGATTATATGCTTTTCTTTGTTTTTTTCTGTTTCTTGTAAGCTTTAGATTATGTAGAGCATCCAGTTTGCAAGTCCTTGTGAATGGGCTGTTACTATGGAAACAGTATAAACCTGTGATTAATGCTATAGTCGGAACTACTGTCAGAGCTGCTGTTATAGAAGTCAATCGTACTGTGGTATAATCCATAAAGAAGTTTTCAAAGTTGCTTCTCTGGCTCTCACTGTGGCCTACACCTTTCAAGCTTCACATGACATCACCCCCAGAAAAGCTAAGCTGTGTCGGAGTGTTGGGTCTGGAGTGATTGCAGGCAGCTGGTGCTGAGGTGAAGTGACATATGTCTCGACACGGCAGCTCTGTGTTCGCACTCTGACTGACAAGCGAGGGAATTTGACATTGTGTGCATCTGCTTGTGCAGGAAATGTTGACTGGTGGCTCCACACACTGTTTTCTTGCAGCTTGATTCTTACTGAGGCGGCGGAAAGTGGAAGGAGACGCGGACGCCCGCTGGTCGGCGAGCAGGAAATAGACGAAAGGAGTGAATGGTGATAAGTGTGTCTGGGGTGAAATTTCCATTAACCTCCTGTGGACTGAGAAATGGACAGGGTTCGGTCAAACAGTTCTTATTTTCTTTATTTTGCCTTAACTCGGCTTATCACGCTCGCCTGCTTTTCGCCAAGATGTATGTCACGCCGCACCTCCCTCTCGCCTCTGCTAATTCGTGCACAGTTGGTTGATTCAGCTGTTTGTTTAAGGGTGCTTGTTTAGGTGAGATATCGCGATTACCTGTAGCTAAATCCCCTCTCTACTTCCCACTGAACCCGAGAGAAATTTGTTTCGTTTAACTTTGTTTTCCAAAGAGTGGGGAGCAATGGAAATGTTCAGCTCCCCAGGTTGCTATGGCAACCACTTTAGAGGATGGCGGATGGCTCGGAAAAAGTTCTGCGGCAGGAAGAGAAAGTTTGCAATGAGTGGTGTTATTGGGTGCTATACTCACACTATACCTCTCCACTACAAGCGTTTCCTCTTTCTATAGCAGTCAGGGTTGTGAGCTGTGTGACTGTATGCGAAGGTGAGAACTTTTTTTTTTTTTTACAGCAGGAAATCATGCAATCATGAACCCAACTCCTTATAAATGAAAGCTTTTTCTCCCTCACCATATGAAGTGGCATTACAGACTCTAAATATATTTATTATTTATTCATATATTTATATATATAGATAGATAGATAGATAGATAGATAGATATAGATATAGATATATAGATATATAGATATATATAGATTCACCAAGAAGTAAAGATTTACTGATCCACTTAATATTAAAAGGTAAAAGACCTAACACTTAACAATTTCCCCAATGGAAGAAATTTTACTCCACTCTACTTTAAAATTCTGTCATTTAGATCAGTGTTTGTCAAAGGGTTTGTTCAGGGACACCCATGGTTCTGTGAAGTGTAATCAAGAGGTCTGTGATTTTTTTAAAGCAGTTTTTATAGTTATTATCCTGTTTGACTGGTCACTTGAATTAAATGAGTTTCATCCAAATCTCAATAACTCAAAAACACGTCAGCCTATAAATAACATCATCCTGGACACAATGTGTTCTGTTGGTGGAAATTTTAGGAATAAATACCTCAATGGCTCGTTTCAACCATGAGCCTAATATTTGAATAGTTGGATTTTGCTCGGTTAAAAGTTTGTCTAAAAGAAGTTTGAGGACCCCTGATTTAGATGCATCATTGGTGTTGACCAAATTTAATGCGAAAGTGTCGAATGATCGTTCTTTTCAGGACAATATAACATTAGTATCATATAGTATCGTATTCCAAGCATGTGGTTTGTCAGTGTATATTACTTCTAACAAACATGAAGTACACAGCATCCGTTCTTGTGGTGAAGTGGGAATCACAGAAAGTGAGACTAATTAACGTGAAATACTCAGTATTTCTCCACAACTAATTGGTTCCTTCTTCCCCAGAGATCCAGAGACACCCTGCAGTGACCGAATGAACATTTGAACAAGGCAACAACTGTACTAATGAGTAACAGTGCCGGAGAGAAGCAGAAATATTGATGCAGGGAGGCAGAGTCAATAAACCAAATCTACGATTAAAGAATGTAGAAGATCTGTGAAACTGTCTCACAATGTATACAGACCTGTTCTCGTATTGAGAGAGGTTTTAACCGCCTTAGCTTGATCTAACATTTCACTGTTTCATTCTTTTTCTTCTATGAAGATGGACTGCTTGGCCCATCATGCCTTTTCCTTCTGAGACCTGGATGACATTTGCCTCAGGAACATTCTTTCAGAGCAACAGGGGATGTGACACAATGAGGCGGGGAGAATAAAAGAATCGGCGCACGGTCAAGTGACACTTTGAGGCCAGTAGTGGCAGGAACCTTACGGTATTCTCCAAAGCCCAGTGTTCGCCTTGTTCCGCACCATCCCCATTCACTCACCTTTCTCAATGTGAAATCTTTTACCTGTGCTATCCTTAGAGGACAAGGGAATTGAGTAGCTCCTCTTTCAGGCCAGGTTCTCGTTTGATACTCTCTATTTTTCCCCCCCCTTTCCTCCCACATCCACCATTTGGGTGCCAGAAAGGGTAAGACAATTAATGACGACGTGAACAGTGTCCTACTTTTTTTTTTTTTTTTTTCTCAGATACTGCGCTGTAGCGAGGCAATATGAAGAAAAGATTCCCAAACATGGCTGCCCAAAATACCGGCTAGGTCGGTCACGCGGCTCGGCCAATTATAGAACTGTGACAACCTGCAGGGGGCGAAGATGGAAATTCTCTGCTCCGATGCAATAAATCAAAGATGAATGGCTCATTTTCAAGGTGAGCACAAGCCCAGTTTTTGGGAGGGGGGGGGGTAGTTGGAGAGTCAGGGATTTGCTGCGAGGAAGCAGGAATTGGGCCATTGAGGACCTTCAGAGGACGGTTTGTGCTGTAATCACCTTTACTCGAACTTGCTAATAAACGGGGAATCTAATTTAACCAGTTTAGATTTATACATGCTGAGACTATCACATTCTCGTTTGTTCTTTCTAACACTAAATAAAAAAAAAAACCTCATAAAAACAGCGTAATGCTGAATTTACACCACACCACTCAGGTCCAGGTCCAGCTATTAAGGCGGCGTTTTAAAGAAGCACTCATTTGTCCTGTTGCACTCTGCAGGTTTTCTTTAATCCATCATCTAAACGAAAACCAAAGGAATTGCGATGGAGTATTGAATCATCTCGGCTTGCTACCATTTTAATAACACTCATGCATATTAGTGGGTCCATGATGCATTCCCTAGCACCTAATTGGAATAAGAGTTAAAGGAAGCTCACAGCAGAATGACTCTATGATTTAATGTCGCCCAGCATGTGAATCTCACTGGTGCGTTTGTGATTTTGTGTGTGTGTGTGTGTGTGTGTGTGTGTGTGTGTATCTCTGTACCTTATATCTCCATGTTACCTAAAACACATCCTGCAGAAAACTTATAAAGCCTTATTAAACATTGAACACGACATTCACTTAGCCGGGTTTCTAAAGTTTCTTATTTCACACACACGATTGGTCGAGGGGAAGCGCTGTACAGCAGATCAGTGATCTGTCGCAATGTCAAGCGTGTATCTGCTCTCACATACAGACATTGATCACAGGGTCGTATTTGTTAATACAGACAGAAGCTGTGAGAGAGAGCCTGTTTTAATGTTTGGAAAAAGGAGCTGGAAAAGAAGTGTGCACTATGGGTGCTCTGCTTCTCTACTTCTCTTCACTCTTATGCACATGTGTATATGTGTGTGTGTCTGTGTTTGTGCTTGAATATGTTCATTTGTGTTTGAGTGTAGACAGTATAGTCAGTGTATTTGTGTATGCTTGTATGCATCCGTGCATTTGTCTTTGTGAGTGGCTCCAATTAGTGCATTGACAGTTTTGTGCTCAAACACACACACACAAATATATATATATAATGTGTGTGTGTTTGTGCACTAAACTATCAATGCACTAATTGTTCTAAAAAAGTGTCTAGACTCTTGTGCACCTTTTATGGGTGTGTGTGTGTGTCTCTGTATGTCACTGTGTGCACGAAAACTCCCCTGCACACTTGTGTGTGTGTGTGTGTGTGTGTGTGTGTGTGTCTCTTGCTGCGCCTGCATTCTTTACGCTGACAGCAGCGCTGTGCTCGGCTCCTCAGCACACTCTCATTACTGGCCTGCGCTGAGAAACAATGGGCAGGATCGGAACAATGTGCGCGTGTGCCCTCGAGCTGTGGCCTACTCCGGTGCCACAGAGTTCCACAGGAATAAATCACACAGAGCTCAGGAGGAGGAGGCGCGCTACAGCATCCTCTCTTCCCTTCACACATTGAATACAGGACGCCTCCTAAATGCCACCTCCAACATCCCTTTAATTAGCGCCGAGACTCATTTCCCCAAGAAGTAAAAGAACCAATGCTTGTCTGTGCTTGGTTATTATGAGCACACTAGATATGTTTGTAGATGCGCAATAACGATTATAATTTGTGTTTTGAGCATTTTCGTTCCCTCCTCTCTCAATTTTTATTTTTCTATCCATTTCCAAGGGATTGAACGTGTTAACCCGACACTACCTTCTCTATATTCATTAACTCTCCTCTAATAATCGCTGAGAATGAGACGCTTCTGAACATAGATGTTTTAATAAGTGGACTCGACAGCCCTTCAATGCAATTGGTCAAATTGACAATTCAGGCTTCTGCTGAAGAAAGACGGCGCTAAAAAAAAGAGAAGGAGAGAGGGAGAGATAGACAGAGAGAGAAGGAGAGAACATCAGGGAGGGGGGAGAAAGTGTGATAAAATGATAATTAGTGTTAATCTGATACCATTGCCTAGCAACAGACCATAGGCTGTAATAAAGGAGTAATGGATTCTATTTTTATCCCCGCTTTCTTTCCGCCTCCTCCCTCCTTCGCCTTTCCTCCTCTGGATGAGACAGAGAGAGAGAGAGAGAGAGAGAGAGAGAGAGAACAAGATATACCTTCACCGTCTTGTCCAGGGTGGATACTGTGAACTGCTCTGAAATTGATATGGTTCCATGTTGCATATTCACATGGCATATTTGGGCCCTTAGAAGTCTTTGGGGGGGAAAAAAGCCCTCGATTTCTAGCATGTGCAAATTGTCAGTGAATACAGGTGTACTTGCTTGCGAGCGTTCCGTCAGCAATGCTAACCGAGCAGGAAAAAAGCGTCATGTCGTGACAAAGCTACCTTTAGATCTGGCGCTGAATGGGGGCCGTGTTTCATTTGTTCCAGCATGTATTATCATTTCAAAGAGGGGTTCTATTCACTACAAACAGTTTGAGCCTCCACACTGAAGGTGTGATGTTTTGATAGCGTGTTGACGTCGGCCATCTTGTTTTCTGTGAGCGGATGCACCCTCTGATTGGATGGAGGGCCTTGTTAAATGGAGTGTGTGTGCTGCTGAATCCAAAAAGAAAACACTTCATGAAATCAGTGCTGGTTTGCAGTCGAATGTGCTTTTAGATGCAGATTAGTCTTCGTCCTTATGAGTGAGAATTTCTATAAATCGGTGTTGCGTCTGTGCAACCTTGTTGAAGTTGAATTATGCGTGTGATTGATTAAGGGGCTGTTATTGCGTCTCACAGATGACAGTTGCTGCTGTCTGAGAATTAAATGTGAGAATAGGAATGTAGGGTAATATCGAATACATCAGCATTTATGAATCTCAGTAAATAGGAGCAGTGGGGGGAAAACTGCTGACGCATGTGTGAAATCGCTGCCGTGTTGATCGCTCACCTCGCAATTAAAATGGCTTCATCCTTTTTGAGCCCTCATATTCCCTAGACAAAATCATAAAGGGGAAAAAAAAATGCTGATGAATTAAGACGGCCTTAATTAAATCTTGAATGACGAATCAAGTTCATTAATATGACCAATGACACTCAGGTCACTTTTATGTGAGACTTCCTCCTCCTCCTCCTCCTCCTCCTCCTCCTGTTCCTCTGCAGGGTCTAGTGGAGCCCATTTTGAGGATCGTTTATAATTTTTATCTTTTGACATCTGCTTCCTGTTCACTATTAACAGCTCCTTTGTTCATGATAATGAACACAGTGCACGCTGTTCTCTGTAAACTCAGTCTTCTCCCTCACTTTAAAAGTTCTCCTATGGAAATAATGGCAATGAGACCTCTCGGCTCATGTGAGCAAATAGGTGTTTGGGGGCTGTTTCAGGGTTCGGAAGACACTTGTGGGTGGACGTGCGCGGGCGTTAGGCGCATGGGCGGCCGCATTTCAAACCAAATGACGTCTTGATTCCCTTCGAGTGCCAATCAGGGGAAACACACTTCTGGGGTTACAAGCTGATTACTTCCCTGAAGGACCTTAACAGGCAAAAACACACACACACACAGAGAGAGAGATCACTTTCAATCCAGTGCCACTGCACTCTCAAATTAAGATGCACCCCTCCCTCCTTTTCTTGTTCTGTCTGTCTATCTGTCTGTCTGTCTGTCTCTCTGTCTCTCTTCTTCTGCTTTTGCATGTACAATACGTTCATATCCTCTGAGATAGGTCCATCAGTGAAGTTCATTACAGCTCGTTGCGCGCTGGGGGTGATTACGAGCTTTAATAACTAGCAATTACTGTGAGGCTGCTTTTGTGCTGCCCACGTGTATTTTTTGGAGACGCCTGATTGCTCTCATCAAAGCCTGCAACATAGCACGGCATCTAAATCCAGCCTCACGATGTACGCTTCACACACACACACATATATACACGTGATATTTACGCTAGATCTCTTCAGTATTGATCTAATGGTGTGCCGTTTTTTTTTTTTTAATATCTCACCAAAGTAAAATGAGCGATGGATTGCTTCAGCCCCAAATGTCACGCCAAACAATTTAGAGGTACATGTGCGAAAGATGCTGGTGATTGTCCGTCACAGCACGAGGCCCCTCCAGTCCCCCACTCTGGGATTTGACACATCTATTTGTCACTGATAGTGTTCAGAGCAAAAGGTTTGGATGCAGACATTGACAGAGCTTATTTTATGTTTTGTATCTTTGGTTTTTTGAATAGCGAGTTCTTTTGATGCAACTTGACAAGGGTGAAAAGATTTTCATTTGTACATGATATGATTGCTAACACTTCCTGCTTGTTCCACCCACATGATGACTATTTACAGAAATAATGTTGTTATCCTTTATAAAGATGTGTGCTTCTACATTGTGCTGGTGTAATTAAAGTTAGGCAGTATGTGCTGTTAATGAGAATTATAAAGCAGTTAAGTTGCACAAAGGAAGTAAAAAAAACAAAACAAACAAGTTAAGGTGAGAAATGACATCTTGTATGATATGATATGTCTTGTATGTGTAATTAAACAAGTTCCTCGTTTATTCAGTGTCCATGCAAACTGTGCTTCATTATAAAATGAATATTGTTTTGGCAATTTATTTTGTAATAGTATATTTTTAAAATCTGCTCTCAGGTGGCTCCAATGACATAACATTCAGCTTTACAACCAAACTCATAACCAGGAAAAAAAAGCCACCAGTGACCGAAATTCTCAAATTCTTCCAATAAACCTGAGATTTTAGAGCTAAGCCCACTTCTACAGTGTGCTCTCTTCTTCCCATGCTCCGACTCCTGAACAAATTCATTTGACAGAACAAATAAACTTACCCTAACAGTATGTTTGATCTGTTTGTTTTAAATCTCTGGCCTCTCAATTGTGCTATGGGAGAAATTTTTTTTCTTCTCTTTCTCATGAAAAGTATTCTCATTCTTCATAACCTTCATGAACTGCATAGGCTGGAATCTGCCCTTCTATAGGAGTAAGACGCCATCCTGTTTATGATTTAACATAAAACTCGGGATTGTTATAAATATCAGTGCTTGGCAGGCAACATCAGAGAACTGTTCCGATGTTACCATGGCAGCGACAGACAGGTCAACTTAGCCTGCTGCTGAAATCCTCGGCGAGAGGGAGCTTTTTCTGTAATAACAACAAGAACTCATTAGTTTGTCAGATTTCTTTCTTTAAACACAAGCGTCTCAACCTCATTCCGTCTTCACCGAACAATACGTTCACACACTTTAGTATAATTCAGGTCTGTCAGGAGCTATATCATTTTTTGTTTTCATTTTTTACAAATGTCGTGCGGTTTTTAAGCGCGGTTGTGACGCATTATCACAATCACTTGGTTTGTAAAAGGTGCTGAATTATTTAAGGAAGCCGTTCAGCTGAAGCAGAAGCACTGAGGCCTCAAACACCAGCTCTCCTGTCACTGACACTACGAAAAGACAAGATCAGAATTGACAGACATATTCCTCCCATAATCTTCCTCTACCAACCAACATTTTTTATTTTCTCCTCCTTCTTAGGTATAGTCTCTCTCTCTCTCTCTCTCTCTCTCTCTCTCTCTCTCTCCCCCAGGAGGGCCTCCATAGAGAAACCAAACGACGCCACACCTCGATCCCCCAGTGCTCCAGTCATAAAACATTCAGTGGATGCCAGTGAGCACACAGGGGATTGTACCTGTTCGTTCAGGAGCGGGCAAACAGCTCGAGAAGTGGCCAGGCTCGGGACGCAGCGCATCAATCTTTCATACACTCGCGTGTCAGCAGTTTTTTGGACAATGCTGCTCTGTTTGTCTCTTGACGGTGGAAAATTATTGGCGCTGGGGCTGTGGGTGGGAGACAATGAGGTACATAAAAACCCGAGATGTCTGCTTTAATATCTGCCACTGGTGTGTACAATCACAGTGTTTAGAGTGACCACAATATATACGCTGCCCATCCAAAAAAAAAAATATATATATATATCCTGAAGGTTATTCTTGGGTGTTTTCTTTGACGGTGTAGTGCAGCAAGAGCAGCAAGTGTCGCTAAAACAGGTTTTAATAATTAATCATGCTGTAATATTCCTCTCCTGGTTCAGTGTAAAAGATGTTGTGAGTAGGATATTTCGGCAGTAGGATATTGGAAAGTGTAATCTTGGTGCTTTAAAGTGGTGGTAGTTTTATGTTTGACCTATAAATATGTCAAAACTCAATGTTGGCCTTGTATCCTTTAGGATTCTGTAGTGTATTACACACATTATTAATGCTTTATAACCTGTTATACCACCACACTGTTGAATTCTCAAACCTGATTGGTCAGAAAGCATTGATTAATTTCCTCTAACAGACAGTAGTGCGTTAAATATAGGTCTAATATGTTATTGTTTCTATACTAACAACTCCTTCATAGGAACCTCTAAGTCTAATAATAAACCGATTTTTAAAGATGTGCTATTATTTAACAAAGACCTATAATCGTTGATATGGAGAACTTATCTGGAAGGAGATGTTTATATAAGATTGATGGAATGAGTCTCCAGTGTCAGGGCTTTGTAATGGTCAGGAAGTTTTCCACTATGGGAGAAGACATTTTTTTTCAGGACAGAAGACTTTCTGCTTTCTGGTTTCTCAGTAACATGAAAATCTGCATTTTTCTGTCTTATTAACTTCAAAATTTTAGAAAATTTAAAAAAAGAGAGGCGATGGTGGTGAGGGGATATGTTTATAGCTGTGATGATATAAGTGATAACAGGAGCTAACCTGTCTCGTGGAAGTTCCAAAACATTAAATGTAACTATAATTGGAAGTACAAATGGTTAAAAGTATGATGTGTCGTTATTTAATAAATTATAAATTGTAATCATTAGCAAATTGTGGTGGTAGACGAGTCTAAAAATCCACCTAAGTGGGAGACTTCAGAATGGTAACCGTATCTTTGTTTCATGTCGAAGCACATCACCACCTTATCATTAATTATTTTCCTATAACAGCATGTCCCCAAGTGTTTTATTCTTTATTTCATACAGCACGAGTCCATGTGCTGCTGTAGAGTTGGTCTGTACCATGCAGATTTCTCTGCTAGTTGCATATTCAAATATAATCCCCCTTTTTGAGGTGAACTTGTAATTGAAGTTGTCCTTAATTTCCCAAGTCGTATGAAGCAAAAGTGCATCTTGCCCTTGCAATTCTCATAGAACTGAGAACAGAGAGCAGAGTGTCTGACTTTGCACTACCTCTCCGGTCAGCCCCCCAAATACCCGTCTTTGCTTTCAGCCCCAGATAAAATAGATGTTGTGTTCCCGCTTACGCAGCACCTCGGCGGCTCTATGTGGAGCACACAGCGAATGCCTCCAGGTGCGTCCTCCCACACTGCAGTCAGCACATGCTGTATTCTCGCACTCAACACAATGCACTCAGGACTTGTGCTTAATAATAGGGACTACTGCAGACACATAGGGAGGGGAAAAAAATGCAACACCCTGAGACATAGCAAAAGTTGTGAGGTAGGAGCTGGTTATAAAGTTGGTGTAATTATTCAGGAATATGTATCTTGTCTAACAGTATGTACCCTTATGTAACATAGTCGGAGATTTCACAGATTGGAATGGCAGTCAGGCGTTGCATGTTCTGTACATTAGCTAACATTCTGCAGTCGAACCATTATGGTGGTCTGTAAGTGCAAAACACATTCAAAAAAACAAAAACACAACAGCAAATCAGAAAATGCAGCAAAATCAAAAACACAAGAACAAAATCAAAAACATAACAGTATTTAGAAAAGACAACAAAATCAAAACAACAGCAGCAAATCAGAAAATGCCACAAAACCAAAAATGCAACAAAACCAAATCTGAAAACACACCAGCAAATTTGGAAACACAGAGTAGGTCCTTATTAAATATCACGTTTGTTGTTGATTGGTCACGGCTTATGACTATCACAAGGATAAAATAATTGCACTTGTACAGTTATCTGGTTAGTTAGCCTAGCAATCTTCTTTTTTCCCCTGAATAACCCGGCTTCCTTTAGGTGGATTTTTAGCGTTTGCTCATATTGTATTCATATTAATACCATGTTAATTGGTATTAATAAGTTAACAGCATATACCCATGATAAAAATATTAAAAAGCATTAATGAATAGTTAATAGGTTCATGTTATCTCTTGCTCTAAGCAGGTTCCTGTGGTGTCTCAGACTGAGACTTCTGTCTGTAGCCACTCAGCAACGTGCACATGATGTTCAATAAGGACTGACTCTTTCCATTTTAATCTAATGTTGATGTGTTTCCGAATTTGCTGTTGTGTTTTTGGATTGGGTTTGTTAATGGGTTTTGCACCGTACATCACTGACTTCGTTCTTGCCCTTTCCAAGCTGTTGGCAAATTTTCCTCTCCAGTTTTGTTACCCAATTCTTCTCCAATTATTGACAGACTTCAGATTCCATTCACTTCACACACTGATGCGTCTTTCCATTTCACATGCCACGAGTGTTGCACTTGATCCCCACAGACTGACAGAGAGTGCGACTGAGTCTTGAGATCGAAAGCTTTCGCATTTCCTTGAATCCTAAGGATTAACCTTTCATGCGGTGTCAAAACCTGAGCTACAGGAAAGAAAAGACAACCTGTTGACTCCCTTTTCATCCTTTTTTTTTTTTCATAAGAACTTCTTCAGCTATCAAAGTATATTATCCTAATGTGCTATGATGGCACGGCCCATCTCACTCTCTGACATCTTAGCAAACGCAGAATCATTCCATCACTCTCCATGTCTTTCAAATAACAGCAGATAACATTTTAATCAAGGTTAATCAAATGACGGGGAAGTCCGTGTCAAGAATGACTCTGTCACGCAGCTCTTGAACCAGGGAGAATAAATGTCACCTTGCTCATGTGTTCTCGACATTTCAGGTTCTCATTAATGTTCTTTATCTGGGTTTAAAACAAACATCAAACATTGAACTTTGTCTTTTTGAAGTGGAGGCATGTGGTGTTCCTTTTCAGCAGCATGTGGATTTAACAAAGTGTTTCTCATTTAAATATGCACTGACGGCACGGGAAGAAACTGATCACTTCAAAAACGTGAAGTGTGTCTTGCTGGCATACCGTGATGGTATATTTCTTTCTAAATACTCCTCACAGGACCCTTATTTGATGTTTTGTGATCAGACAAAATTGCACAACTAAAAAGACCACCTACATTTATATGGAAGTCTAAAAAAAACTGGATGAATTCTGGAAAACAGACAGAAATGACAAAAAATCTAGTTTTGCCCGAGTTGTTCCGCCAATAATGCACCAAATTTACGTACCATGTGAAGAGCCACCCAAGCTAGGAAAAGGAGACATTATTTTTTTATTAACCATTTTCATAAACACCTCTAAGAACACATAGACACATTCAAGAAGTTTCTATATTTAAAACCCGTGAACTGAAGAGCTTCAGTATGTGAACGTTATTAACCAGAGTCATTGTCTGTGATCACGGAGCACTAATCAAAGTAGAAGGCTGCGACAGCCGAACATGTCCACTTTCATGAAAATCACATCACGACAGCGGCTGAACATTAATGAATGATTTAACTTAATAACAAGAGGGAGAGAAAAAAAATACTTCTCCATGGGCCGCGTGATTAATCAGTTTGGATAGTGAACAGCTTTCACCAAGCTGCATTAGCGAAAGCTATTTTAGGGATGCTAGGCCTCTATTTCCCCCTCCCACTTCTTCGAACGCCTCCGCAATTAATCAAACATAAACAACAGCAGGACAAAGGAATGGGGAGGGTGCATGAGGATGAGCCCTGATTAGCTTCTGACAGCTAACTGCCTACTTCTGGTCTCTCTTTCACTATTGCAGCAGAAGACAGAAAAGGAATTGCAGATTAAGGGTGTTGCAGGTTTTTTTTTTTTTTTGTACTTTCTTGCAGAAAGTGTGAGGTTGGGAGTTGTGCATTTTTACGGTGTTTTGAATGAATTTCTTTTTCTATGGTGGTGTAACATTGACAGATTTATAGAACTGATAATTGTTGTGAGATTCTTGAAATTGGGAACAACTGAATATTTTGTTAACATAATATCTGGGAACCTCATGAATGTTTCATGACTTTATAATCAGTAAGGGAAAAACAATTTGTAAAAAAGGATGTATATTTGTAAGATGTCATCAGTGATGAAACACATTCATGATGAAGTTCTGGATTAAAAAGCAATTTTCCTCGGAACAGTACGGTAAGGCACCGTATTAACCTGAATCCAGAATCCATATACCCTGATGGAGTACCTTTGTCAGTTTCCCATCTGGAGGCATTCTCTGGAGGTTGTGGTTGGTCACATAATTTCTTTGAGATGCTAGTGACAATAGTCACAAAAATGGAGGAGCTTCAAAGTTTGATTTGGTTTTTATGTTAAAACAGATGGAAAAAGTAAAAAGGTGAAGGTTTTCCAATTGTAGTCAATGGGAACGTTAGCAAAATGGTGGTTGTCTGAGTGCTGTGACTCGTGATGATTCTGTGAGGACTGCATTTAACCAATCAATAGTATTTTGGTACACTTGGTATTCTGGCAAGAAGGGGATCCAAATTTGGCAGTGGAAATAACAACAAAATGTGTGACCACAGGTTTGTTACTGTGCCATAATGTATTATGGACATGAAAATGTGGTGTATTCACTATGTGTGGCATGTGTTACAGCTGGATCTTGAGACAAAAAGGACTGGACAAGTGGAGGCAGGCAAGCCAAACCTGAAGACATTGTGGAGAGCCAGAGAGGTATCATGGAACTCAGAGCAACATAGGCAACAGCCAGGTATGCTTGAATGGCATAAAATGCTACAGATACACAAGGGATGCCATGGTGGCTTGTGGTTTTCCACTGCCTGAGAAGACTCTTAGTGCTCTATTTTAACTAACCAAGTAAAAGGAGCAATAAAGAAGACCACACTAGGATTATTGGATGAGGTACAGTTGATGGCTGAGGAAAGACCGAGGTTAATTTTACCTCAGCCTCTTCAGACCCACACCTCTGCTGTTTTAAGGTCTTGCCTTGACTTATCTGTCTATTGCCTACTCTTGGGTAAAGACTTATGCAACACATTAGAAGACAAAGGTAGCTGGATGTACACTATATGGCCAAAAGTGTTTGGACACCTGACAATCACACCAATATGGGTTCCTTCCCCATGCCGTTGCCACAAAGTTGAAAGTACACAATTATATAGAATGTCTTTGTGTGCTGTAGCATTACAATTTCCCTTGAACTAAGAGGTTCAAGCCTGTTCCAGCATGACAATGCCCCTGTGCACAAAGCGAGCTCCATGAAGACATGGTGTGTGAAGGTTGGAGTGGAAGAACTCGAGTGTCCTGCACAGAGCCCTGACCTCAACCCCACTGAACACCTTTGGGATGAACTGGAAGGTCATCTGCACCCCAGACCTCTTCACTCAACATCAGTGCCTGACCTCACTCTTGTGATTGAATGAATACAAATCCCCACAAAAATCCAAAATCTAGTGAAAAGCCTTCCCAAAAGAGTGGAGGTTATTATATCAGCAAACGAGGAATTAAATCTGGAATAGGATGTTCAAACAGCACATATGGGTGTGATGGTCAGATGTTCATATACGGTCATATAGTGTACATTTCAATGGCAATAAAATGTTTGTCTTTGTAAAGACCTTAAAGGGAAGTGTTTATGTTTAAGGTGGTGGTCTAGATGCTATTGAAAACCCATCTCCAGTTATGTAGACAAAGTGTGAATATGCATAACTATCTCCACATAAATACTGATGTAACTTTTGGATTTGCCAGCTCTTAATACAGCCCTATAAATCACACCAAAGGCATAACCAAAGATGAAGGAGAGGCACCAGGGCAGAGAAGGAAAGTACCAGTGCAGACAAGGAGGATCACTGACAGTCTTTCGTGTTTTATTACATTAACGCATCAAGAACCCCTTACCCTTTAAGAGTTTTTTTTTTCTCTCAACAGGAACTGATTGTTAGCAAAGACTTAAGTGAAAAGTTTTCACTGGATGGAAAAACCGCTACGCTTCTTCATTATACATCTACATACTGCTTTTAAATGGAAAGCAATTCAAAAGTAATGGAATGTAATTACACTTTGTTGCTGAGGTTGAGTAATCATTGGGATTTGCTACTCATTATCACAGTAGTCAGATAATTGGAATCCATTTTGAAAGCAACCCATCTCATGTTTTAGCAGATGGAAACCTGACACAAGTTTGCCACAGTCAACACCAACAAAGTATGAACAGGTTTCTCCACACTTGACATGCTGCAATGCTGTCAACACCGCTTCCCTCTGCCCGTTTCTCATCCTACCGCTCTGCAATTACGTGTCTGGCAGGGCCACGCAAATCAAAGCTGAAGGTTTTATTGGCTTTCATTGCCTGGCTTATAACCTTGACCATTTTCATTCTAATCCTACCAAGACACTGCTTTATTTGTGACTTCCGATGGCACCGCAACAACAGGATGTAACACTAGCAGGATGATGGAAAAAAAAAAAACCAGCCTTTTGATACCGTTACAGCAGCAGACTTCCTCCCCCCCACCATAGCTCTACACTCACTGAAGGCTTTGAGTAATGTGATCCTTGCCAGCGGTGTCCCTTTTTAATTGCTCAGATTCCCTTTTCCCCCATCGGCCGGTGTGCATACAATGGATGAGACGGAGGCTTGTGCAGGGCTGACTCCCCAAGCATTAATCATCTCTGTCTGCGGGAGCCACTGAGACAGCCAGGATCTGGGGTCGAGGTTGCTTGACAACAGCATGCAGGACTTCCAAATGTTATCTCCCCGACACACCAGCCACCTGACAGGAGGAGAGGTCCCTTCTGGTGAAGCTAGCCTAGCCAGCTAAACCTGATAATCTAGCCTCTCCTCCTGAGGGGATAAATTCATAACCGAGAGCAATAATTTCCTTGTTTATTCACCTGGGGCATTCATTGTGTTGTTTCTCTTTGGCTGTACATGAGTAGAGGAGAACAGAGCGGTCAGATCAATTGCAAGATGACTCAGTAGCAGGCTGCTGTTTTGCTTGCTGAATATTCCACTTGGCTTCGAAAGAATGTAGCCATGTAATTAATGGGTAAAAATGGTCTCATGTCATATGCTGAAGCGTGTCTGAGAATAGCACCAGAGGCTTTAATGATGCTAAATTAAAAGTGGCATCCGGTCCAGCGTACTCCTGGTGTTGAACTCAATCCCTTGCCATAACATTTCACAAAGGATCAGGTGCCATATTGTTGACACATCTGACAGTATTTAAACAGCGACACCAGATAAACAAACAATTTGACATGGTCCAATTTCTGCCACATACCATTATGAACTCATTTTGACATCTTAACGTGAAGTGTTACAATCCATTAGCCTCATAACAAAAGATGGCCAGGAATGCCATGCTAACATCTCGCTTGCGACGTGGGGTAATTATCTCCCTTAATTGTTACTGACCCTTCGGGATGGGACTCCTGCGCTTTGCTGCCAAGAAGGATGATTTTGTCAGCCCGAAGCATGGGTCCATTTGCTGTTTTCCTCACATGGTGGACCATTTTGTGAGAGCTGATGTGCTTCTTGATGATTGCCACTGTGTAGCTCAGTTTCTGCCTTGCTTGGCCTCCACAAATGCGCTGTCAGTTTAGTGTTCGCTCTGCTGTCTGCCTCTGAATGCAGCTGCATCTCCCCCCTCCAGCACCTCCTCCCCTCTGTCACTGGACCAGTTTATTATCAGTTTGCTGTTGTCAGTGCCAAGAAAGAGGCTAGAAAGTAGCACAGTCTGGGAGAAGAACAGGAGAAAAGCATTTACCCATTCATTATCACTTTGCTCCTCGGTTCCTTAAATCTGTTGATATTGCATGTCTCTTGTTAAATTATTACAGTTGTTGGCCTATATCTGATATAAATCTGATCTGTTTGAGTTTTGAGAAAATTGAAGAAGAAGATTGAAGAAGATTCTCATTCACAGTAAGGGGCCTAACCCGGCATTGCATTATCCTAAGAATACTATACAAGGGGGAAAAAAAATCAATTCTAATTCCTTGCTACCTCGCCGTCATTCACCGGTAGAAGGTGTCATTTGAACAGTAAAAGTTGCATTCTACCAGAGCTCCAACTTGAGCAGCAATCGATACCACGTATACACGACATTTCAAAAGGAGCATCTGAGATCTCCACATATCTGAACCGGTTACCAGCAGAGAACTGTTTATACCCAGCTATGGGAGTGATTATGTTTCATCTCCTCGTTCTTTCTTTCTGTCTTGATTTCTCTCAGTATGGTTTCTCTCTGGGGCCAGAAAATGCTGTAGTCGGGCCCAGGATGTGGGTGTCCTGCTGTTCTGTGAATGTGCGCCCACCGGGGTGAGTCAGTGCAGGGCTCGGTGTATAAAGCTCCCTGCTCCTTCTCTCGCCCACACATCATGCAGCTCAGCCACCTAACTCCACCATCCAGCATCATCTTCCCTTTTGCATGCATACAAAAGGCTAACAGGAGGATAAAAATACATACATGCCAGTGTATGTTTCCTGTTCTCTATCCTTCTGATGCTCTTTTGTAATTCTCTGTGACGTGACTAGTATCATTTAGCTTTCAGTGGCCCGTTAGTCTTCCTCACTTCCTGGGCTTTGTTAATGATACTTTCCTAAAAATGTCCTTTACTGTGGTGTTACATATTATTTCATTATTATTTCATATGGTCTAATGATCAAAGTTAAATATAGTGAGCCAGAAGGCAGAACTAAACGCTCATGTTCTCTCGATGCGTCCGAGCTCATTTATAAGCGGTCCGAGTGGCTCCTCTCAGCTCTAAATGAAATGATTTGCCTCGGCAGCATGTTATGTGGATGGGGCCCTGACACGAGCACAAGGGTCAGTGCAGAAAACAGATAAACCCCGCAGGCAATATTTAAAGCCATAGGTGCTTGCAGACGCTTAGATGAATGTGAATGATGAAGGTCAAATGCCCAGTGAAATGTGGCTTCAGGGGACCAATAAAGTAGGAAAATTTTTTGAAGCTGATGAAAAACACCACAAAAGCCATCTGTGGTTTGGAGATTGGGGAGGGGATCATGAGCGAAGCAGATTGTTCCACTAAATCTACAGCAAAATGAGTGAGCTGTAAGCTGGTCTTTAGTGTTACCAGGAGAAAACTGGTGGCCACCTCCCTGCACACCAGTTTACAGATAAACAAGTAGGTATGGTGTAAAAATAATTGATACATACATAGATATAGATGTATGTATATGTATAAAGATATCTGATATATGTGACACGGATATGTGATATACGATACAGACACTTGCACAACCCCGAAAGACGATCATATGTCAGGATGGGAAGTCTGAAATACGCTGGATCTGGGTATATTGCAGGCACCCGAGAGAAGCCCCGGTGCTGGACGCTGCAAGGATTTGCACTGTCATTTGAGGATCAAGGGAAATAATGGTGCGTATGGTTGCAGTCTATTGGACTGAGGCGGTAAAGCTGGCTGGCTGACCAACATGGCCCAGAGAGATAAGCCAAGAGCTGTCAAGTCCCATTGATTGTTGTATTGTTCTGGGCAAAAGGGATGTCTCCTTGAATGGATAGGGTTCATACCATGGCAACCTTACAGCACACAGTAGAACAATACCTAAATTATAATTATGATATTGGCTTGGCTTGGTAAAGGATACTTTATAGTAGCACCAGATATGCACTGGATCAATATGAGACCCATTTTTTTCCTGAAAAGTACCGTGATATGAAATGTGACTGGTGCCACTGCAAATAATTTAGCACAATAATCAAAACATTTTAACAAACACTTTATTATATCAGTAAACTATTCACTAGTTTTATCAGTTCAGTTTCCTCTTTCACTCTTTTTTCAAAGTTTTGCCAAAGTTTCAAAGTCTTTTTCTTACCTGCCTTTGAATTGTTTGTCTAGAATTCTTTATGATAATGACTATTGTATAAAAACTACGGGTGTAATACAATGCCTCTGTCTATACCTGTTTAATGCTTCAAATAGATGTATCTTTAATATACTAAGGATATATGTATCTTTAGTATGTGTAATATATGTATCTTCTATGTAGAGTTAAGCCCAAAGTGGGCGTTCCTTTCTTTTTCTTTCTTTTTTTTTTTTTTTTTTTTTTTTTTTTAAACCCATAGGTAGAAATGCCAGCACCGTCAGCATGGTCTGTAAATTCTGGCTCTGACGGTTCTTCAAGCTCAGCTACATCACTCGAGTTCAGTGCTGTTATAACGAATTTTGGTTTTGGTTTTATTTCTTAATTTAAACCACCTCAACTCTGAACAGGAAGCTAAAGATACTAAAGATGAATGAATGATCTCTGTAAATGTATTGCATTGATGTAATCGCTATCTTTCTTTGTCCCATGATCTTCATATATCCATTTGAAAGTAAAAACCTCCAACTCATCTGACTATTTTGAACATTTTTTGGCAAGCGTTCTTAAAAAAAAAAAAAAAAAAGTCTCATATCTGCATTTGTTTCTGGTTAGAACACATCATGTATTAACTCCGAATAACGTGTTCATATTTGTTTACATCCCTAATAAACACTCTATTGATAATGTTAGTTAAAGTGTATAGTAAGGGCTAATGTAAATCACTCTTTGTTCCAGATCTACAGTCTTTACTCAACATAAGCTTTGAAGTGGCATTCTTTTGCCTTCTATTTTCTTTGCCCTTTTTTACAATTCTGAACCCTCTGGTTATTTTCAGCTTTCAATAATAAGTGGCGGGAATAGAAATGCAGTATCACAGTAGCACTCGAAGTCTAGGCTACACACGAGTAGTCACACGGGAATGGTCACCTGAACAGTGTGCATTTCCTGTATGTAATATCCTCAGGCTCAGTGTGAAAATAAGAAACCCAACTGATATATTGAGCAGAAAGAGAAGTAAGATTTTGTCCAGTGTATGCCAGGTATATTTTATCTCATAAACTACACCCATAGATGCAGTCCAAATCCAATACCTAACCTAGGGTTTAAAATAGACTGTGTATTTTCTCCTCTACTACAGTATATCTACTATTTGTTGATTGTATGTTACATGATTTTTGGTTGCTATAAAATATGATTGATGTGCAATCCTTATGGAGGTCAACTTTCATCTCAAAGGATCTTTTACTTGATTTAAGGCTGTGGTACGTTTTCGGAAGACAAATTTCCGAATTGAAGGCGAGATCAGCACATGAATATCTGCCATATTTTTCAATCAATAGCTACTTCTCTTGGAGCACGCTTCCATATCCAGTGTACGTCGCTACTCTGATGGGTATTTACATAATTTCATTTCTGCACACCCCCATAATCCTGAGTGCGAGCCAGTATCCATTTGTTAAAAGCGGCTGCCCACGCATCTCAGAGCCGTATCCACTGGATGGGCTGCAGCCCCCTTCTCGATCGTCACCGGCCTCCCACACAGACGTTATATAAAACCACCAGGGCGGCAGATCGGCCATCTCTTCACGCAGAGCGCACGTCAGCAAGTGACTTCTCAGAGGTATTCAATCAATTTAGGGAGAGGGGAGAGAAAGAAAAGCCTGGCCTGAACCAGAACTCGGTTTGCCCTAGATACTGTGGAATGCAGATAAGTGAGGGCAGCTGAAGGGGCAACGTGAGCTGGAGAGCAAGCTCTTTATTTCACGGAAACCGATGTGCCTCGGGTTCATGCTCCTAAATGATGGGCATTTCGAGCTGTGAAAGGCTAATGGAATTGTGGTAACACTAGGTGAGACAGGTCGCTGATGATTGTTTGCTTTTAGTGGCCTGTCCAGAAATCGAGGGCAATTTGTGTTATATGCGCTTTTCATAAACCAGCGGATCAGACGCTCAACAAATACATGGAAGAATTGAACCTTTAAGGGAAATAAAAGATCCTGAATGCAGAGAGACAGTTGACTAAAAGGCACAGCTTGCACAGTTACCCATGTAACTTCTTTGATCAATAGCCTTTGTAGAGATTCCAGCTTGCTTAATGTGTGCTGACGTCTGATTGGATGAGCTTTCGGTCCTTGGTCACCCAGTTCCTTGCTTTGGATGCTCTTTTACCTCCTCTCTCAATTGACCGGCTGACCCCATCTCAGCAGGGCAGCAATTGCTGTGTCCCTGGGTATTGATTCAGGAATCTTCCCTGAACCCGAGAGACCACCTCTAGGGCGGTGTTATTGGTTCAGTGAATGTTTATAGTGATAATCAATATAATAACGTTTGAGAGCAGAGCCTTCTAAAATATTCAAAAGTCAGCCCGATATTCCCAGAATTAATACAGCTGTGTTTCGCCTGTGACAATCCTATGTGGCAAATCTGGAAATTTGTTTCATACCTCAAGCATGTATAACAGCAGCTCTGACAGTAGTTCAAATCACACATTAATATTAATGCGCTTTTTCTAATATGTTTTTGTTTCTATAGTAACAGCTCATTCAAAGGGACATTTAAGGAGGATGCTCCACATAATCTAAACTAAAAATAAACTGATTTAAAAAACATTATTTAACAAAAAAAAAATCATTGATATGATGAAGTTTTCGGTAATGTTTATGTAACATTTACAGAAGGAGTCTCCAGTGTCAGCGCTTTGTAACAGGTAGTAAGTTTTCCCCCATTCTTCAGGACGGAGAAGTTTGCGCTTTCCGGTTTCTCTGTAACATGAGAAGCTGTGTTTTCTTTGTCATATAAAGAAGACAGAGAGTGAAATGAGAGACTGGTGAGGGACACCATAGCTGCTATAATGTAAGCAGTAAGAGGAACTAACTTGTTTCACGGACGTTACACAATATATTGCAAAAAATGTAACAAATGGGTTAAAAGCATGACGTCACTCATTAATTAAGAAAAATGATAAGTGTTGGCAAATCACTGTGATGTAAGAGCAATAACACACTTCAGGATGTGCTCTTATAGGAAAATAACCCAATTTGGGATGATGACAGTAACTCTGCTTCATCAGGCCGCATCGCACCACCTGGTCGTTGATTATTTTCCTATAACAGCATGTCATGTCATGTTTTATTCCTTACATATAAACCCCCCATTGCCCTAACATTGGGATTATTAAATAGCTATCCCATCTTGATTCTTCTTAATATATAGTGTAGGACATCAGTATAGGTCCTAGTACCTAATTTACCAAAGGTCATTCAAAACAGAGACTTTTATTTATTTATTTATTTATTTTAAATTTTATTTTATTATATTATATTATACTATCTATCTATCTATATATATATATATATATATATATATATATATA
>CM040979.1:4534212-4558066 GCA_022985145.1 Pangasius djambal
ACAAATAATTGAAAAACGAATCCATACTATCCACTTTTCTATTTAATAAGTACATAATATAGTATATTATTAAATATAGTAATATAATTATAGTATATAATGCGTCCTGCTTTCCTGTTTCCCCGCTCAGTGGAATGATTCGTTTCAGTGGAGTTATGCAAGTGACTGACCAAGACATAATCTTAATTTCCTGTTGCATAAAGCGTTTGCAACCTGGCAATACTTTAAAGGCCCTTTTAGCTGTTTAATACAGCCTGAAATTGATAATGCGCTCGCACATTGCCCTGTCGAAAAAACAGCTAAAAATCTCCTTCTAGGAAGATTCACTTGTACATTTACCAAAAAAAAAAAAAAAAAAAGAAATGTTGGCTTGATATGAGGATTGTTGCCTAAAAGACGTAGACCTTTAGACCTGCTCCTATTTTAGACAATTTGTTTGTTGTGGTAAATAATTAAATGAAAGAGAGAATTATTTTTGCTCTTGCATAGGAGAAGTATTGAGAAGCTCATCTTTGGCTGTATCATGGCTGGGTAGGTTGATGTGATTTCAACTTCACATGTAGGTTCTCGCTATAAATCTGATTCAGGTTTGTAATTACATAAAATGCATTCAGCGGCTTGATGCTCATCATGGTCTAATGCTAAATATAAAACTACTATCCATTAAAGACATGAAAACCAATTGTTTATTCACAGGGACCTAAGCTGACTAGCCTGCTAATGTTAGTAATGAATAAAATCCCTGTTGCTATAGTATCTTCTACAGATTTTATAGTCGTCAGTCGGTACTAAAACGCAGGCTAGTTTACTATGCTAGCTATGTGCTAATGTTATATACGGTGAAACGGAGCCACACAATAGCTATGAGTAATGTCAAGTCAGTCGCTAAGCTCACTCTTTTGATATGTCACCAGTTCCTTGATTTCAGTGCACAAATATCAAACTATGAGTCAGTCCATGGTTAAAATATAAAGGGCTTGTATTTCCCCAGTGTGACTAAGCTCAGCTCTGGGATTTACAGAATGCTGATTAGCAAACCTCGACTGGAGCAGAACTTTAAAAAAAAAAAACAAAAAAAAAAAACAGTCTAACAGACACCCAGAGGTGTATTACTGATATTATTCCTGAAAACTGCCAATACTTTTCATTACTAGATAAGGGCTTACTTATCAGAGATCGGTGTACTATTAATGTGCTAAAGCCGATGCTAGGTTACTTTTCCCCAACCCTGGGATTTTTCCAAAACCTGATGTTCATGCTAGGTTTACTATGCTACTATAAGTATTATAAGTATGAGCCATGAGACATTTTAGCATAATGAAAATTGTTTAGCATGGTGTTTTAACCAATCATGAGCAGTGTGTGTGTGTTGGGTGAACACTAAAGCCCTGTCTGAAATCACCCCTTCACTTACTATACTGTATAGATAGACCAGTTCAAAACACTGACAAATTATGTGACTTGAAACCATTAAATGTGATTTTTCTGTATTCTCACAGCTCGAGGGTCCTCGGTTCGAACCTGAGCTCGGGTTGCTGTCTGTGTGGAGCTTCACATGTTCTTCCCGTGTTCATGTAGGTTTCTTCTGGGTTCTCCGGTTTCCTCCCACCCCCCCCAAAAACATGTTAGTAGGTGGATTGGCTATGCTAAATTGCCCCTAGGTGTGATTGTGTGTGTGTGTGTGTGTGTGTGTGTGTGTGTGTGTGTGTGTGTGTGTGTGTGTGTGTGTGTGTATACATGCATGATGCCCTTCCAGAGCATTTATATGCGAGGTTGGCCGTTTCTGTTCCTGAGTTACCAGGTCTGCAAATATAATCCTTTACTCAAAATATCCCTCTTCCTACACACTCCTTTGAAATTCCATCATCAATAACTGTCACTGCCAAATGTATCGTAATATTGTAAGTCCTACTATACATTTTAACAATAACAAAACAGTTTATACACTCACCTTCCACTTTAATAGGAACACTGGTACACCTGCTCATTCATGCAATTCTCTAACCAGCCAATCATGTGGCAGCAGCACAACGCATAAAATCATGCAGATATAGGTTAAGAGCTTCAGTTAATGTTCACATCAAACATCAGAATTGGGAGAAAATGTGATCTCTGTGATTGAATAGTTCAGAAACTGCTGATCTCCTGGCATTTTTAAACACAACAGTCTCTAGAGTGTATACAGAATGGTGCAAAAAAACAAAAAGCGTCCTGTGAGCGGCAGTTCTGAGGACTGTAATGTCTTGTTGATGAGAGAAGTCAGAGGAGAATGACAGGTCTGAGCTGACAGGAAATCTACAGTAACTCAAATAATCACTCTTTACAACCGTGGTGAGCAGAAAAGCATCTCAGAGCACACAACACATCAAACGTTGAGGTGGATCTCTCCGGTCAGCCACGTACAGGAGTCTGAGGCTACAGTGGAAGACTGAAGACTAGAAAAAGACCAGACCAAGTTTTTTGTCCAATCTTCGATTCTCTTTCATTGCAAAACACATCTACCTAATTGTTTTAAGAAATAAAGCCCCATCACAGAGACCTTTTTTTCTAATCTGTGCTTCAAACCAGAGTTTTCAGTGAAAACTGTTTCAGACTTTAAAACATGCAGTTTTATTTGTGTAAGTGGAAGAAGTTAAACTTATTAATATAGTTTTTAAAAAAATCATGTAGGTGGAGTAATTAGAATTTTGAATCATCGTTTGAGAGAAAGCATAAATGTAAAAAGATTTGTTTGTGAGGACGTTATTGACACAACAGCATTGACATTGTTGACCTCCCTGTATATAAAAAAAGAACTTTTTTTTTTTAAAACACAGGATGCTTTAACCTATTTCTGATTCTGTTTATTACTACTAAGCATTAATTTTTAGTATACTGTTAAAATCCAGATGATTTTAGTATGTTAGTTATTTTTCTACAAAAAATGTACTGCACAATATTTGCATAAATTTGTGTGTCTTTACTTATGCCTGTGTTCAAATAAATGTAAAGAACATAATAAACTTGTCTAAAGTGCCTAGTTTCAAAATCCTTAATTGCCAAAATGTCTAGAAATGGATAGGTTGTCTTTTGGAATGAAACTCTTAGGATATTCAGTTATAGACCTGCCAGGTGTGTGTCTTTAAACTGGTTGAGACATTTGTGTAGTGGTCTGGGAAAATCTGGTGGATGTGGATGTGGCTGAATTCTGGAAAACTATTTTTCTGGAAAACTAAATTTAATGACCAAAAAAAAAAAAAAAATCGAGTTTTGTACAAAATTTAAATCAAATCAAATTCGATTGCTCACACAGAGAACCATACAAATATGGCGTGCAGTGAAATGCCTTTTACGACCTTTTACTTCCATAGAAATAGAAAAAAAAACATAAAAATATAAATATGAAAGATATAAAAGATATAAAATATGGATGGCAAAAAAAAAAAAATGCATGGACAAATTGTATGAAAATTGTGGTTTCTTCCAGTAATATGCTTTGACACATCTACTTTAAGAAACTATAAATATATTTCCCCAAAATGACATGGAAATGATATTATTTCCGTTTTAGACTTGCGTAGGCTTTCCTCAAAGAACACGGCAGCTGAAGAGGCGACGATGAGGCTCACGTTCATCAAATACCACAACTGACATTTCCCTCAGGATGTAAGACTACAGAGACTGATGGGGATAATGCTTATGATCAGTGGTAAGTGATGACTCATTCTCCATCATAGATTTATATTATCTTTCATTCAACCATCTTTAGGAAGTGTTTTATCATGTTTGCGGTTGTGGTGGATTCAGAGCCTATCCTGGGATCAGTGTTGGGGCAGATGGGGCAGAGCTGTATTATTTATATCAAATATGAATCTTCATAAAGTCCTGATTCACAACTTTTAAATTCCTTTGAATTACTACGCAATATAACCAAAGATTTGTGGACACCTGTCCATCACACCTATATGTGCTTGTTGAGCAGCTCATTCCAGATTCTTCCACTCCAAACTTGGCAAACCATGTCTTCATGGAGCTCACTTTAGCCCTCTGCCATTAGGCTAATAGATAAAGATGGTGCTTTAACAGCAGAGCTGAAAGCAGTTGCTTTTCATAGTTTCATTCATCTCTCATTTATTTATAAGTTTCATTAGCAGACCAGTCTCTTTTGGTACATGACGTAGTATTCGCCGGACATTTCTGCCTAAATGCAATGGAAACCCCTGCAATTAAAAGTTATGAATCAACCCGTGAAGGTGCACGAAATATAATTCCCAGAACATTTCTGCCTGAAAATAAGTGTAGCACAAGACATAATAAATGTGCTTGACAGAACTTCTCCAGCAGAAACGATATATGAAATCCGATCACAAGTGGTCACTGGAGACGCGTTCATAATGCCAGGTGCGAACTGCTATAAGTCTCGGCTGTCCACTTGTGATCCGATCACCCAGGACGCATATTAATGTCAGGTTAAGGCAATGGGTTAGTGATTGGAAGGTTGCGAGTTCAAATCCCAGCTCCACCAGGCTGCTCTTGAGCAAGACCCTGAACCTTCAGCTGCTCCGTTGTATCCTGTCTCAGTTCTAACTTGCTTTGGATAAAAAGGTAAGCCAAATGAGGTGAATGTGAACATTTCATGGAATTGTTATTGCACCTAGTGGTCAGAAATGGGAACTGGATCGAGCACTAATAGAGGCCCATTGGGGAAGGATTCAGTCTCCCACACGCTCAGGGAAGGAATGGCAGACAGCACAGTTAATGACAGGGTTGCCAAATTGAGCTAAGATCATGATTTAGCAAAGAATCAGAATTAAATTCAAAAGATTTCTGCAAACAAAGGCAAAGTGTAAGTGCAGACGGTGTGTCTATGATGTTCAGAACCATTTCTATTGTAAGATGTATTGCAAAGATTGGGAGAGTGACAGGGGGATTATGGAGGGGATAATGTCCATAAATCAGATACAGAAATGAACAAAGTTGTGCTAGAATGTATGCTAGATGACTCTATGTTGGGCCTATAGCATAACTCTCCACTTCATTTTGCTTGAGACTATGCTGTTATTATGGCATGACACTGTTCTGCCATGTTTTTGAGAGATGACAGACAGTAACCGTAGATTATAACGTAAATATTATGAATTTTAATCATCTCTAAAGTTTATTTCTTCTTTTTAAAAATAAAACGAAGATATTATTATTAAACGTGGAATGACTGCTGGATGGACAAAACTTCTGAGTAGCATGTCAGTCTGTAGGCTGAGAATAAAACTGGATATTAAGACATTTTATAGTCATATTTATTATTGGTGTATTTTATTTGTTACAAATTGAATTAAATGCAAATGAATAAACAGACAACGAGTGTGTTGGTGTCTTTCGGTGGAGTTGGAGTGAAATCTTTAAATGCAATTTTCTCCCTTTTCACTTTTGGTGGTAATCAGTTTTTAAAATGATAGAAAGAGAAAAGTTTTTCAGTTCAGGAAAGTCTGTAGTTTTCAGAACTATATATAGTAGAAAAATGTCAAAATTTCACCATGTGAAGGGTTTTCCCAGGCCGCCACACATTTGTGTCTAAAGACGACTCAGACAGAAATGGAAACATTTCCTTTCCTCCACACATTCCTTTTTTCCCCCTCTGTTTTCTTCTTTAGATCAGACGCTTTTCAGATGTGTGAAGGAAGGCAGATCTGAGTGCTATCTGCATGTCAAAATCCGGCCTCAAAGCCTGGTAGATGTTCTGAAGCTCACCAACAACACAAGCACAGCTACACCGTCTGAGGATCAGAGGCATCTGGAAAAATCTGTTGTTATAATCGTTACCCTCTAAAGAGCACATCACTTTATAAACATGAGCAGTGCACCATGGGAATAGGCTTCAGTGTACATCAGATTTGTGCTACTCATGTACCTGTGGGACGTGCGGCTGAATGTACAGCATATCACAGGGTGGAGAGGATGACCAGATTACTTCACGCTTTAGTTTCTCACACATTTGTAGATTTGGACAATTAAAAAAAAAAAAAACATATAACACAATTTACAGGTTAAAGAGTTATACCTAAATGGTGCTCATTTAAAGTTTGGGTTAAATGATAATACAGCTAACTTTTGATTTAGAAAATCAGAATTGAATCAATACACTTTACATACTGCATCTATGCTATATGCCGGATAAGCCTTTCATTATATTTTATCTATATTGTCTCTGATATGCAAATATATTAAAAACAACTCGTGTGGATATTGGCTTGTAGACTTTTAATACAGAAATATTGAGTCACGTTGTTTTACTTTGACATGAGGAGAATATTTTTTAAAATGAAACAAAACATTTCATAGTTGTCATCTATAGACTAAGATTTTCACTCTTTTATTCGTCTCCTTTACTTTTTTGGGGGGGTTAAATAGAGTTCAAGAGTGAAAAGATAGACTGAAAGATAACTGTGATACATTCATATTTGTATATGAGAAGAAGAAAAACAAATAACAAAAACATAAATAAATAGTAATGAAAGAAATAGATAAATACATAAAAACAACTGAGAAAGAGACAAGGGGTCAAAAATATAAAAAATATCACATCCAGTAAGGCTCTCATGTACTTTCTTGCTTTTTTCTAAGTTGTAATGCTAAAAAGATTTATTAGAAAAACAATTATAGAAAATCTGGTAGGTGTATTCAAGAATTTTCGTTTACATTTTAAATAATAATATCATTTTTCTTCCCGTATTACCTTATATTTAACACACGATTCAATCATTGTTGAATTATTAGAAATAGTGTAGATGATCACAAAATATCTTAAATGTTGACATAATTTAATCATAATAATAATTTATTATCTTATTAGAAATGGATAAATTATGCCAAAATGTTTTACATTACATACAAAAAAAACGTTCAGTTGTTTCAATATTTTTTTAAACCCCACCCTTACAATTACAGGGAAAATTAATGGACTTTTGCGTCACGGAGCTGACCGCTGTGATTGGTCGAGAAGAACTGTCAATCAACTTATTCTCTCAATCTGCCTTCGCTTCACGCTTTCACCTCACCCGTATTGCGACAAATCCCGCCTCTTAAGATAGGATTGGTTGGCCTTGTGTACTCGCTGACATGATTGACCAATCATAGAGCAGGAGTTAGGCTCACACAAGCCAATCAAAGGAAAGGAGGCGGGACGTGTCGGAATACGGGTGCGGAAAGAATAACGGCCCCCGAGGACGCTTGGTCTTGCTTGGGCATGTTATTGATCCTTCTCATGTTTCAGATTCATGCTAAATAAATGAAAATAAATCCAGAGCGTTGACGAGAAACGGAAGATATTAAGAATATATTCACCTTTACGGAACAGGTAAGGGTCCAGTTTGGGGTATTTTCCCTTCCTCGGTGTTTGTGTGTGTGAACTGAGACAGCTGCAGGGGCTGGACTTTAGCGTTAGCATAGTTAGCATGGTTAGCCTAGCCGCCGGCTAAGCTAACGCTAGCTCAGAGGCGCGTTCATGTGTTGAATGAAATGGTGCTAGAAGCAGAGACACAACATGAAACCTAGGGGTGCTGTAAATATACACTTTACACGGTCTTTATTTATTTATTTATTTATTTATTTATTTATTATTAAAACAATTGTCTAGCAGATTAGCTTAGCCTGTCTCAGCTAGCTAACTAGCACTCCAGTGCATTTACACTGACCGGCTGCTAGCTTCATGGAGCAGGCCTGAGCTGTAAACACTTGTAACATGTCGTGAATAATTTACTTTAAACATGACCTAGTGTGTGTTTTATCCTGAAATAAGACATTTAAACACACACACACACACAACTCTGGAACACTGTCTCCCCTGTAACTTCAGCTAATGTTTACTAGCTCGCCTGCTAACTGTAGTTATTCCTGTAGTGCTTTAACAAGACTTATTTAAAGTTCCTCAGTCATTAATAACAAAGAAAAGCAATTAATTAATAAATAAGTCACTAAAGCAAGGAATAAATAACTGTTTAAATGGTTATTAAGGAGTTGTGTGTGTCTGAGCTCCAGTTTGTACTCCACTGAGGTGAATAATAATAATAATAATAATAATAATAATAATAATAATAAGTAATAATGATAATAATCTGATTTCTGTGAGTCATTTTAATTATTAAAAGTCACTTTAATTATTAAAAGTGTGTTATAATCTGACCAGCTGCCTGTTCTGACCAGGAGAGAAGATCAAATTGAGACTCTTGTTATTAAACTTTGTTTTTTTTCTCATCTTTGGCTGTTTTTTTTTTTCTCGTTCTTTGTGTTCTTCGTTAATCAACCTGGACTTTTTATTTCTCTGATTTTGTATTTACCTTTGAAACCTATTCGCCTTCATGTGACATCTTCTTTAAGGCTTGCTCGTCTTGTACATGCAGCTCTTTTCAGGGGAAAGTAGCTCGAGCTCATCAGCAAGTCGCCGGATGACATCACAGGGCTCATTTGCATGTCGATGTATTCGTCGTGATCAGCGGCGTATCAGATCGAGTTTCACCTCAGCCCTATTCGGACGGGATTAAACGTAATTTACTGTTCTTCCTATTTTTGCTTCTGTTTTTGTTTCCGTCCGGTTCGGTCGTGTCGTGTCCGTTTTTTCTCCGTGAGTCTCCCCCAGTTGACTAATGCAGTCCTCACAGGGCTTTAGAAATGTCAGAAGATTAATTAAAGAAGATTTGAGTTTTATCAGAATAGAAAACAATCTGTTCAAATTTATTTCTTAAATAATTTATTTCTTATCAGAAGAAGTCATCTTGGGTCATAGTGCCACAAACTAAACTTCTATACATTTACAAAATGCTGTATTGTTTATCGAGAACGCAGCTGTGACAGTGAGGAGTCGTGAAAGGTGAAAGGTCACTCGCTTTTATCACTCGTAAATTTCTCCATGAAGAGAGTTTAAAATGAAGCGGTGCGAGGGTCTGACCAACAGTGGTGATCAGTGATTGGTCAGTGGGGAACAGTGGTGATCAGTGATTGGTCAGTGAGTGGTCAGTGAGTGGTCAGTGAGTGGTCAGTGAGTGGTCAGTGAGTGGTCAGTGGTGGTCAGTGATTGGACAGTGGTGATCAGTGATTGGTCAGTAGTGATCAGTGATTGGTCAGTGGGAACAGTGGTGATCAGTGATTGGTCAGTGGTGATCAGTGATTGGTCAGTGGTGGTCGGTGATTGGTCAGTGGGGAACAGTGATTGGTCAGTGGTGGTCGGTGATTGGTCAGTGGGGAACAGTGGTGGTCGGTGATTGGTCAGTGGTGATCAGTGATTGGTCAGTGGTGGTCAGTGATTGGTCAGTGGGAACAGTGGTGATCGGTGATTGGTCAGTGGGGAACAGTGGTGATCGGTGATTGGTCAGTGGGGAACAGTGGTGATCGGTGATTGGTCAGTGGGGGACAGCGGTGGTCAGTGGGAACAGTGGTGATCGGTGATTGGTCAGTGGGAACAGTGGTGATCAGTGATTGGTCAGTGGGGGTCAGTGGTGATCAGTGATTGGTCAGTGGGAACAGTGGTGATCAGTGATTGGTCAGTGGGAACAGTGGTGATCAGTGATTGGTCAGTGGGGGACAGCGGTGGTCGGTGGGAACAGTGGCGATCGGTGATTGGTCAGTGGGGAACAGTGGCGATCGGTGATTGGTCAGTGGGAACAGTGGCGATCGGTGATTGGTCAGTGGGGAACAGTGGCGATCAGTTAATATACGCCTGTTGTCTGAATTGCTCTCTATTGAATTACTATATTATACAACTCTGTGGTATAATATATTTGTTAGAGCTTTAGAGCTTTTTATTTCTATACTTTCTGAACAGAGAACTCTTCAGGCCTACATTGTCATTTATAGCGTGACATTTATTAGCGTGACGTTTATAGTGTGATGTATTTAGCGTGACTCATCATATGCACAAAAAAGATGCTGAAATGTGAACACGGATGAAGTCAAACGCCTCTGAAACGGCCCACAAGCGGACCGTACTAGAGGTGATGTGCGTATGGTGCGTCCACGGTCCATGAATGATGTCTTGTAGCTGCAGTTTTCTGACACCTTGCAGAAGAAAAACAAGTGGAAAAAAAAGCCTGAGTGGCTGTGTTTGTGTGGTCTTAACTAGCAACATGACCGCTGTTAGAGACATCGTTACACCGGCAATTATGCTATTGTGCTCGAGTAATTAGGCAGAAGTAATAATAATAATGCATCAGTGATGGGAACAATGGTTATTTATTTAACTATCATAGCATACACTCACCAGCCACTTTAATAGGAGCACCTGCAGTTAATCCAGTCAGCCAGTGACGTGGCAGTAGCTCAGTGCATAACGTCATGCAGATACAGGTCAATAGATTCAGTTTTTTTTCCCCGTCAAACATCAGAATTGGGAGAGAATGTGATCTCAGTGACTGAAACCTGGTTGTTGATGTTCTGTGTCATGAGTTTACACAGAATGATGCAAAAAACGTCCAGTGAGTAGCAGTTCAGCCCGTAGAAACACCTTTTTGATGAGAGGAGAATGGCCAAGCTGGTTCAGCATGACAGGAAGCGGCTTAAATAACCACTCTTTACAACCGCGGTGAGCAGAAAAGCATCTCAGGACTCGCCAGACCCTGAGGTGTATGAACTGCAGCAGCAGAAGACCACATCAGGTGCTACAGTGGCCACATTATCACCAAAACTGTACAGTTAGACATTAGAAAAAGACCAGGCAATATTTCCTATTAAAATGGCCAGTGAGTGTGTACCTGGTGTGTACCTGTATTTTGTCTTTTAGTGTCTTTGGGCAGTGGTAGCTCAGTGGTTAGGATGTTGGGCTACTGATCGGAAGGTCATGAGTTCGATCCCCAGCGCCGCCAAGCTGCCACTGGTGGGCCCTTGAGCAAGGCCCTTAACCCTCAACTGCTCAGTTGTATAAATAAGACAAATGTAAGTCGCTCTGGATAAGGGCGTCTGCCAAATGCTATAGCTGTAAATGTAAATGTAAATGTCTTTGCTAACCTCTCCTGTGAGAGGTACCAGTACACCTATAGCATGAAGCACGAGTTAGTTCTGATGCTTCTGCAACAGTTTTATTTTTTACCCCCAGATACTTCTGGCGTTTGACCTCAAAGCAAAATTTTTGCTCTTTCTCTCTCCCCCTCTCTCTCTTTTTCCTGACAGCATCATGTAAAATAACCATTTTGATCGGCGTTGTATGTAATTCAGTGTTACACAACAGTTCTAAAGCAGTCGTGGTGCGAACAGCAAGGTGAAATATCCAGACAGAGAACGGAGGTTTCTTTCGAGTCTGCTTGGATTGTGAGCACCAAAAGTGCTCAAGACATTTGCAGGTCCGTTTTAACAGGAGCGAGTATGATCGATTTAAAAAGAGCTGCAGGTGAAAACAGTCTTATTGAGGTACGGTTCACATGAGGAGTCGGACAGGCTGATGGCGATAAGAAGTCTATGATAGATATAATAACTTTGATAGTGGTGAGTTATAATACATTTCACTTCAGCAGCACAGTGTTTCTGTAACTCCAGAAACGTGAGTATTTAAGGCTACACATCTGCTTATCTTCCTCTTTGGTGCACGGATGATGCATTATTGCTGAACTTGTCTGTCGCTCTGATTGAGTTCTGAAAGATCTGCTGTTCTCTGCACGTCTGTCATCACGTGCGCGAGTCCTGTGTTATGGATGTGACATGTTATGGTCAGGGTGCTTTTTATATACAAATTTATATTCAGAATAAAATAAGAATGTTAAATACAGGCCTAAGGGCTTCATGATGATATCCGAAATGATTATCCGTTATCATGTATTATTTTCACATTATAAATATATATAATATTCCTTTAATCGTGTAGTTTCTTGTGATCTCAGTGACGACGTGGGTGACAGACGGGCTGGTTTGTGCCTTACAGAAACTGCTTACCTCCTGGGATTTTTCTCTAGCGTTTACACAGAATGGTGTGAAAAACAAACAGGAAAAACATGCAGAATGCGACAGGTCTGCAAGAGGAAATGCCTCGTTGATGAGAGAGGTCAGAGGAGAATGGCTACAGTAACCACTCTTTACAACCGTGGTAAGTAGAAAAGCATCTCAGAACGCACAACATGCCACAACCTGAGGCGGATTTTTACTACAGCGGCACAAAATGTTATCAGTGCTGTTAAAATGAAGTAATTTCATCGATGTGACAGTTGACTGCGTTTAATAAACTGAAGAAGACTATAATTGTGATGACGACTGAAGCAGGTTTAATTGTACTGCTGGGCTTTCGGTTTTTCTCGTCCTGGGTTGAACTGTTGAAGCTCTTATTGAAGACGGAGTAAATATAGTGCTTTGGTGCTGTGTCTTATTTATAAACGTGCCCTTGTTCAGTTAGTGATAAATATAACTCGAGACAATAGCGCGACTTATTTTTGTCTGTCATGGGGACCTTAATGTCTGACTGATATGTGAATGTCTTTGTAAGCAGGCTGGGTGAGGATGTAAAAGAAGTGCAGTTTTCACTGCCACTTGTTTAGGATTAGGCCTACTTGAGAGCTAAGCTGCTATTACTGTCAAGTCCCCTTAAAGATGAGAGCAGTTTGTGTACTCAAACTGCAGCGTTACTGCATTTTGCCTCTCGCACCAAGGAAGTAAACACTAATGCTTCGCGACATCCGTCTACTCAGGGACTTTAAGCTAATTTGCGGCGCGCTCCACCAGCACAAGGTGTTAAACCAAGAGTCCCGCTACAAACGACGCGAGATTTAACAACTTGTGAAATCTCTCAAAGTCCTTTGTTTTACGTCCGAGTAGAAAACGTCGTTCCTGTACTTAGGAAGAGAAAGATAACTCATTTAAAGCAGTCTGTTGTGCCAACCCACTGAAACACATCTCCTGTCAGGTTTGTCGCGTTGTGATCGCATTATAACTGATCTGGTGCACAGTATCGTTCTGCAGGCTTTGCTTTTTTTCTGGCCCGTATCTGTCACGGGGAATATTAATAACACCGAGGTGATGTATGAGCTCTGGTGAAGAGTAGGTGTACGTCACCCCCTAGGAGGTTCTCACGTGAGAGTAACAAGCCCCGGGAGGCCTTTCGTTAAAACACCACGCCACCTGTTTTCACGTTCATTCTGGCTAATTTTAGGCCAGCCCTGGCGCAGTGCTACGGCGCTGAGGCGGTTCTAGTCGAGTCGCATTGTGTGTGTGTGAGTGAATAGTACGTGCGGGGTGGAGTACCAGCTGGACACCGCTTCATCGTAGACCTTCTATAATGCCGTGATAGTGCTCCTGAATGTTACTTTACTGATGTCCAGTCACGGAGCTGCACTTCATCTATCTTCCGTTTGCTCGTTCATTAAATTGTAGAGCTGATTGTTATTGCTGGATTTCTGAAAAAAAAAATTCTGGGCTTCTTAAAAGCCTGTTCACACCACACACACACACACACACACACACACACACACACAGATATAGATACGTAGAGATATATATATATATATATATATATCGCCCCTAATTCTTCTTCCTTCTGAGCGATAAGATTTCTGGACACGTTGGTTGCTGTACAGCGTCTGTATCTGAGCTATGATCTGTCCACACAAGCACACTACATACACTTCATTTTAATACGGCACAGTAATATTTAGAAGCGCTTGTTGGGGTTTACGTGGTCTCGTTGCGCTTGATCATTCGTAGGTCACATGACCATAACACGCACGTAAGGTTGTACCTTTGCCAGGATCTCGGTAACTTGTGTGACACCCACTGAAGCGTCACTCCTCTGAGAAGCGCTTTTAAACACTGCCTATAGTTATTGGTTTGCGGTTTAAACCTGTTCAATATGTGGTTTTGTTTTGCGTTTCTTCTTCACCGGCATGTCATTTTGGATGTGAGATATTCGAACTCCATGTTAATGGCCATGGTTTTGGAACGAGATGCTCAAAGCGCACATCTGGGTGCGATGGTCAGGTGTTCACTAACCTTTGCCATGTAACATATAGAACTATAGTAACATCAAGCAACCAAACAGCTGAGCAGTTACATGCATCTGAGCACGAAGAGCTGTCGAATGTATCGGTCGCAGAAACGCACGAAACTCTGAAAGGAGAAAACCCAGCGCAGGCTTTTGGACGTCACGTTATTTTAGCTTCTTTATTAATTCAGTAAGTAGGCTAAACATGACGCTAAATACGCTCCTGGTCGTTTGTGTTGTATTTTTAGGAATGGGGCAGCACTTCAGTCGCTGTACAGATTCTCCTGCGGGAGGAAGTGTTGCCGCCTTCAACGAAAAGAATTTGATAAACTGTTTGCTGGAGAAAAGAGAGAAAATTATAGCCAATGCTGCTTATTGACTTATTGAACTTTTTTTAATGATTGTGACAGTGTGCATTGTGAAGGATTGCAATGCTTAAAAAAAAGAGTCAAGCCTTCCACGACTAGTGTAAACAGGCCTTAGTTCACACATTTTGTCTTACTTGGTAACCTTTAATCCCCACCTCCCCTTCCCCCATATGACCGCTCTCCTTGAACCGAAGGATTCGTCTTCTTCCTTGTCTCCTCCACACACCTTTCTCATGCTTCATCCATTAGAGCGGCTTCTCCACCATCTCTATGAAATATCTGACACCTGAGATTTGTCCAGCTCTTCCTTTTGACGCTTTATCTATCCAAGGCTGCTCAGATCATACTGCAGGTTTAAAAGCATTACGTCCTCAGCCCCATCCATCTTCCGCGTCTCTCTTGCGCCATCCGTTACCTGCATGGGTCACGGTGTCGATCAGATTTCCTCCCAGCACTGCGGTTTGCCTCTGAGGTTTTGCAACTTCTAACCGCAAGTGAAATTCACTTCTGTGAAATTGTGTGTGTGTGTGTGTGTGTGTGTGTGTATGAGTTTGAAAAGCTGAGACCCCTGGCGAGCTAATCCGAATGCTTGCTTGCGTTCAGGATTTGCTCGCTGGCGTGATGTCTCAGCGCAGTCTGGAGAGTGTTAGGGGGTCTGCCAGCTCCTGTCAAATCAAGGTAGAGGTCGACAGCTAGGACGAGAGTTGACCTAATTAGAATAAGCACCGGCAAGAATCTCCGATCCGTTTCCCACACTCCCTGCATTAAGAGTTCCCGCGCTTCATTTGCATACATTACGCAGTGTGTGGCGGAGAGCGCGCCCCACTTGCAGTCTTTCGGATATTGGTTTGCAGCTGATGAATTTCTAACTCTTCCTTTATTGCGAGAGATCCCTCTAAAGCGATTGCAGTGATCTTCCCCAAACTTGTGGGTGTACGCGCAGATTTACATATCGAGGTAAAAGTGAGCGTGGTTCAATAGCACACTTCAAACACCGTTGCCCTTTCTCTCCATGAGGGGAAACACTGAGCTTTTCATATCCTAGCAAGGAAAGGTCAATCACCTGGGGGGGTATTTTACCCACAGTCAGACGCAGATACTAGACTACAGCCCAAAGTATCACTCTCACTGTTGCCTTGAATTCCTCAAGATGAACCCTGTGCCAACTTCCTCACTCGTTGGTGTTTGTTCATGGAGTCAGGGGATGCCGAGCTGCGTATTTATTTTCTATCCAGGTGGGGGAAGAAAGGGTTCAATGAAAGCAGCCGTTCTGAGCCAGAAGCACATAATGAGCTCAGAACGTAGGTGCTCTCGGGTCTCCAGCGTCCACCGAGAGGCAGCCGCGCCACACTGCTGTCCACGAGACAGTAAAGCGACCTATTAGACCAGCTCGCCGTGTTCAGTCTGAGGGATTTACGCAGCTCTTTAGACGAGTGGACGTTCAGGCCCGGCTGGCGCTCGATATGAAAAATGTCATGTCCTTCCTTTGATCAAATGGCTCTCGATCGATCCAGGCAATTAGGCGTTCCTCGCTCACTGTAATTTGCGCCTTGTGTTTTAAACGCTCAGTGATTTTGAGAAACAAAAACAAGGTGATTATTGTTATAGGTTTGTGCGCCTTCAGACCTTGAATAACATGAATAGGCTTTTTAGGAAATACACGTGTGCAGTTGTCATGGTACGATGCTAAGGAAGCAGGCCTGGCTGATCAACATCGGATTTTATCCAGGAGGTCCGAATAGTCAGGAACCAGTGAGAGTTAAACTTACATATGCATGACTTTTGTATTTAGTATTTCTTTACTTATTTACTTATAATATACTCATTTATATTTATTTTTTTCCTTACGGGTGAAAACATTGGATGAAAGGGTAGAGGTAGTGCTTCTTGGACACCCTGTAGTTTATGGTCTAATTTTTATCACAAGACACTTCTGTTGAACCAGCTTATGCTGCAAACGAAAAAGAAAAAAAAAAAAAAATCCAACCAGCAGCATGCATTAACCGGTCGCGTTGCCAGCGATTTCGTTTTCCTTCTCTCACATTCCCGCCTGTCCTTCACCACCGCAGGAGTGTCACACAATGAAGAGTAACGGTTTTGCTGCACGGTGACATCTTGAACCAGATCCGGCTCTGCGGAACAGCATCCTTCCCCTGCTCTAATGAGGATGGAACAGTGTCCACGGGAGCTCTGTCACGTTCCTCACCGCACAGTGAAGAAGGCTCCTCTTTCTCTCTTCCTCCCCCCCAAGGGACCTCATTAGGATTTTTCTTTCCCAGCCTGTGTAGGAATCGGCACGTCCTTAGGGAAAAATGTAAATAAACGCATTTGTCACTTACATCCTCCGCCATCCCCACCCCACTTCCTTATTTTATTTATTTATTTTTTTTATTTTTTTGGCTTTTCTCGAAGAAAAATTGCATTGCGAGGCTTAATTAGTAAGCACTGGCATTACGCTTTCTTTATTATGTAAATGAATCGGTCGAGTACTTGGAAGTGTTGTCTCACAAGCTTTGTGCCAGGTGTTTCCTGACTGAATGCTGGGCGAGGGCTTTTTTTTTCTCCCCTCTTTCCTCTCGACGCTAAAGAAAAAGACAACTGTACTGTGAAATTGCAGGACAAGCTATAATTATTTGACAGATGATTTTTGTTTTTCTCACCCCTCCTCCCCTCCAATCTGCAGCTTTAGTGTCGGAGTGACGTGAGTGACGGGACCTCATTGATTTCCTTTGTTGCGGCTTAGCAGAGAAAGTGGCTGACGGTTTTCAGAACGAAGCTCCTGTCAAGCACGGGGACCGCACTGCTTATCCTTTCTAGGGAACCATCTTGGGGGCAGAAGACAAAGAACATGATGGCTTTGCTCCCGCTACGTCGCTGGGACAGAATTGGGTCCGCGCAGCTCTTGAGGGGGTTTGCAGCTGATTTAATATTGAAAAACGATCGTCCTCTTGCTTGGCGGCGGGTTAACAGGTCACGGCGGTTTTATTAGGCGAGCGGCGGGTTCTTAATCTGCTCCACCTGCTCCTGTGAGCCTTTCCCCCTTCACTTTCCCACCCCTCTTTTACTAATACAGATAGAGCGAACACGGGTCCCGAGTTATGAAACAGTACAAGAGACTGCAGTGACCTTTATTTTTCTTCTCGCTGTAGGAAAGTTGTTAAGTAAGGTGTTGTGTGACTGAGCTCAGCTCGGGATGTCGTAATCTTGTTAAAAGTGAACACGTTTGCGAAGTGAAGCGCACTCGGAGCGCTTTCACTGAACGTACTGTATCTGACGTACCTGACGTAAAAGAAGCCACGTGGCACATCACATGAATAAATAAGGAATGGATATAAGCAATAGCTAGGCTTTTTCATGTTTCGCTCCTGCTGGAACTTGGATCCCCGCGACTCAGTCAGGACGTCCGTTCGCTAAGTGCCGACGTTTACCAGCTATCTGTTGATAAACTCGAAGAAGACCCTCACTACGACGTTATTTTTTCCACTCGTCCACATGCCTTGCCTTTTTACGACGGGATTGACTTTTAAGTGTTACTCACAGATGACTGGACGTTTTAATGTAAAATGGAAATGAATGTCTAGCTTCTCCAGCACTGTGGCTGCTACTAGGATACACCGAATGCTCAAAAAAATTTGTATTAATTAATTAATAAAAAGCAGACAGTGTGGATGTGTTTCTAAGTGAAACGTCTGCTGTATGGATATTACACACAGGCTGACGAAATAATGGTGTGGCTTATTGTATACCAGAACAGTCAGAACAAATATCGTAGTTTGAATAAAATTCTCATTTTGTTTGCTAGTCACTAGGGCTGGGCGATAGGACAGAAAACAAATCTTGATTTTAATCTGTTTATTTATTTATTTATTTATTTTTAACTTTGAGCAATTTTACGAGTTTTTTTTTTTCCGTTCTTACATAATGCAATTGAAAAATTACGCAATTTACTTCTAAAGTTTTTTTATTTAATAGAATGGACTAGTAAATATCTACAGCAAGTAGTGCAAACAATGGTTACTTTTAAATAAAGAAGATTTGAAGAAAAGATATATTTAATTAAAAAAAAAAAAAAAAAACATCGTTTGCACTATTTGCTATAGATGGCGCTGTTACTATTTTTGCACAACTTAGTGAGCCCTTGTTTCTCGGCAAGACTAAATGGGGACCAGGTCTTTGGTGATGTGAAACGCCACCGCAGCTGAGAAGTCAGGTCGGGGTATATCTTCTCAACTCCGAGATCCTTCAAATCCTCATGGCTGCACACAGCTTCAGAAATAAACAAAGTAAAACTTCTCAGCTTTAAACGAGTTTTACTCTATGTACCAGTATTAGCTTTAGATTAATCAGCAATACAGACTTATTCGTTTGTTAAATCTAAAAACACTGACCATACAGTTCGCTGTTTGAGAAAGAAAATGTACTTCACTCATCTGAGTTAGCTGGCTAGCGTGTTGCTAACAAAAGACGAACACTGGGGCCGTCAGTTTTTCCCCCTTCATCAGTTTAACATGCCGAGGTTGAAAATGACGTGATTCACACCGGCGACTTGCTGTTTAGGATGTAATGCAGCGTTCTATTTTACATAAATGTTACATAAACTTTCCAAATCCATATCTCTGAAGGAATATCCGAGCTACGAGATCTGTCTTCGGTGAAGTGCTACCTGTTTATCTTAGCACTTTTTTTTTTTTTTTTTTTTTGTAAATCTAAAAGCCCAGTGTTTGAAGGTAGCGCAGGCTGTAGGAGGCGTTTATCAGGTTAAGAAGGCTGTTTTTTTCCTTTGTACTGGTTTAAACTTTTAACTAGCATTTATAGATGTTTTAATTAAAAATTTAAATACACATATACTGAAACAGGTACAATCTCGAATTAGAACATTTTGAAAATCGCATTAAAACATTAATTCAAATTAACTGAATTCCTTGAGCGATTAAAATCGCCAGCACTACTAGTCACACGTTTTTAGTGGCTAAATTTCGAATTACGTTATAAGGCTGATGTCTAGTTACTGTTGACGACGCATGTACGAGACGGCCGATGAGCAAGTCCTACAGTCAGTTGGCACGCGACTTGCGCACGTCCTCAGAAATTAACGCAACGCGTCCGTCTGGTGCGATACCAACGCAAATTTTATTTGTCACATGCATAACCATACACGGTACGACTTGCAGTGGAATGCTTTATACAGCTGAGAATATATATATGGATATATGGATGGTGGCAGCAGCAGTCTGACAGTACAGATATTAAAGTGCGGATATGTGCAGTTTTGTGCAAATAATGTGCCGGCTGAATTACAGTTTGTGTTTGAAGTTTAAAAACCTCTTTAAACCTCCCGAAAGGCCTGTTCTGAGTACCACTCTTCTGGATGAGTAAATATTTTTGAATGCACGATGAGGGTTTCTATTTGAGACGTGGATTCACGCTGACGGCAAAAACGGAGCTCGGCAGCGCGTTAAACATCGCTGTGCGTGAGCTGGCAGTTTGACGTTACAGTTCGACTTGGAAACCAGATGGACAGAGATGTCGCGGCTCTGACACGCCATCTAGTGGACACTGCTTTTAATCCTCCATATGTTTATAGGCTAGCGAGTACATGAGCAATGCCGCTCACGTATGGACGCATGCGGAAAGTGAAGACTTATAAATATTCAAATATATTAAAATGTGAATCCCAAAATTCAGTTATTCGTTGTGCCTTATTTCTACACGAAGTCAGCGAGGGGAAGATTGGGAGGAAAAATTAAGGGAGTAAAAGCCGTGTACGTGGATGCACTAAACGGGACTGTTGAGGTTTCAGTCAGATACGAAGCGACCAAATGAGAGAGAATACACTTCCAATAATGTTTAATACAAGTCTTAAAATAAGCCCATTTCGCACATCCCAACCTCACCACGACGCTTTTTATTTTATACCCACCGCCACTCTCTTTCGTTTTTGTGTACAGAAGAGTAAAATCGTGCATTACCGCTGTGATACAGTATGGCAGTCCAGTCCACTCTTAGTTTCTGTTGCAGTTACATTTTAAAAGCCTCTGGAACTCTCGCTCATGCAGTAGCATTACAGCCCGAAAACACTGTAAAGCTTTTTTTTTTCCTGGGCGTTTTGATTTTTTTGTTCTTCCTTTCTCTCTCTTGCATCCGTCAAACGTGTGAACTCCTCCTTCACTGTCACAGACAGGACAGAGTGTTTAATCGCAGTGGAAAAATGATGCTTGATGACGCCACGCCCTCTACTCACGGTCAATCAAATATCCTTTCACAGATATTCTAATCTAAAAATTTGTCATAAGATCCAAACATTCATTAATTCGCACATTTATCCTGGTGGATCCACAGCCTGTCCCTACTGGAACCCATGGCGTCACGGGGAGAAACGCCGCTCCACCCGGACAGCAGACTGGAGCCGTGAGAGTGTGTGTGATATCGATTTGTAATCGTAATTCTGTTGATCAGATAAAAAGTAAGTGCAGAAATCTTGAAATGCACCTGTAAATCTGTCACCGCCAAATATTTTCATTTTAGCGCGACACCGTGGTCTAGAAAATGCCAGGCTTGCTAGCGTCTGGTCTTGTTTGCGGCGAGGCACACGAGAACTCGGGAGCTTGTCACCCTTCGCAATGCGGTTTATCACTCCAAATCATTTGTCAAAGGATAGTGGAATTTATTTGGTCTTGGTCTTTGGAAATGCTTAGTGTTGTGTAGAGTGAACAGGTCAGTGTTTCACCTCCACACCTTAGCATAACAGTGCTAGTATGAGTAGCGCGGAGACATAAAATGATCTCAGATTGTGTAGCAAGAGAGGTTTCCTCATTAAAGGTGATAAATTTAGGGAATTCGAATTGATTAAACTTGCTCCAAAAGTGCCAACAGATCACGCAGCACGTAGGGTTAGCGTAAAAGCTGCCCGTTACAGAATTACATGTCCGCTTTGAAGAGCGTGAAGATGAATGTGGATCTTGTGCTCATGACTACATCGTTCCAAAGAAAGGTCTCACCACCTCCATCATATCGCAAGTCTAACCGAGGACGCTTCTTAAGCCCTAAATGCAAAATATGCCAACGTTCAGTCAGGAAAAAGCTACTAACTTGTTCCACTGGACATAAAAAAACCGCACACCTTTAAGACACAGGGTAGCCGGAGTGGCCAGCTGATTCCATGCCCAGCGGCAGTATGTACTCTGCATCTTACTGATGCTTGCAGAAAGATTTCATTTGGTATGTACGTTTAAATATAATGCACTCCACAGTGCTGTAACTACAACACACGCTTCAGAAACCAACCATCTACACAGACCTCAGCCTTCCGCATGGTACTAGACGATTTCGATTCATAAGACAGCGATTCAAGCTATTTGATGATACCACTGCATCTGATACGTTAAGATTTAGTAAGCTCTGGTATATACTCTATATGGCCAAAGGTTTGTAGGCATCACTTTTGTAGGCAGGCTTTTTGGTCTGGGGTGCAGTCGGTGTTCCAGTTCATCCCAAAGGTGTTCAGTGGGGTTGAGGTCAGGGCTCTGTGCAGGACACTCGAGTTCTTCCACTCCAACCTTCACACACCATGTCTTCATGGAGCTCGCTTTGTGCACAGGGGCATCGTCATGCTGGAACAGATTTGAGCCCCTTAGTTCCAGTGAAGGGAAACTGTAATGCTACTTTTAAGTTTGTGGTAACAGTTTGGGGAAGAATCACATCACGTACAAGTGTGATGCTCAGGGGTGGACATACTTTTGGCCATATAGTGTATATGACCAATTTTGTTCAGGATTTGAGGTAGACCTACTGTTGATTTGCACATAATGGTGATGTATAGAAGGACCTTTTGTTGAAGTTATGGGCAAATCAGCTTGCTAGCCCATTAAATTATTTACAATGAGTTTAAAACATAAGAATTATTTTATGCACATTGTCCTTATTTGAGAATAATCAATTGATGATTGATTGTTGCTTTAATTTTCAGTCTTTGCTCTTTTAAATCAGTGTTTCGATCCAAATTGTCACATCATTACACCTCTGAGGTGCGATCCAGCATGCGCTAATAACAGACGGTATGTCAGAAATAGGATCAAGCAAAATCTAGTCCACAGCAAACCTGTTCTATCACTCTCCTGCTTACTCCATGCAGTCACCTCAAAGGTAAACATATCCAGAGACGCCAGCCAGACTCGAATAATATATCTTCCTTGTGTCGTGAGGAGAGAAACTCACAAAGTGTTCACTTGTCCAAACACCATGTCCTAGATCAGAAGCTTTTTTAGACTTCATATACTCCTCCTTCCGTATTAATACACTTAACTAGCTAACTACCATAACGTTCTCATGTTACATCAGCTTCTACTTCAAGTAGGTTTAAGGCAAAACATGAGCCTGGGCAGCACATCAGAGCTTTGAGATAAAGAAAGAATGATAGCGCAAGGACTTCACCACTGAGTGGAGGAGGCATCGTGTTTTCGGGTTGATCGTCCGTAAGAGATCCTCGGAAGCGCAATGTCTCCAGAACGAGTGGTTGAATGTTTGTAGGATTTATATAATAATATAACTGTAACCAGCAGAGGAACTAATTAGATTTTGGAAATGATCCAAACAGGTTCAAGGACACAGCAAGGTCAAATGTCTAAAATGTTTTTTTCTTCAATAGCCTCCTTCTCTTGTTGCTGGCGGAGGCCGCGGGCGTAGAGTTGGACTTGTAAGCGTACTCCGATATTATTCTCTATGCTGTGTACATGCGGACCTGTATTATGTCACAGTATTTTAAACATTTTGTTCGTTCTGCGTCATTTAAAGGACGACAATGTGTTTTTCGGTGTAGATGACTCTGGATCTATTTATGGCTAAATTCTGTAAACGTAGATCGAACAAAATTGTCCACAGTCCTGACTTGTGGTTCTAGCATGTGCTCTTCATCTTCCCTTCGCAATCTTCATGCTTTAAATAGCTGACTGAAGGGGTTCTGTACTGGCTGCATGTGAAAAGCAGGCTTTACCCGATGAGGAACAGAAGAGGCTTCCTCTCGTCTTAGAGCGAGATCTTTACGATGACGCTGACAGGGACACACGATACATCGGTCCCATGATGTGTGGTGTCCGTAACCTGTTGGATTCCTTCACTGATTTTTGACGTGATCGATACAGTGATGTAATGTAGTGCACACAGAGCTGACTTCAGACCCGAGCAGCTGAGAGGAGGATTTTCTTCGGGTAATTAAGGACGAACCGAGTTTGCCGTCCTCTAGTAGTGTGTGCCATCTTTACAGGTAAGAGTTGTCGGCGTGATGAAATGGCAAACTTGTGTCACTGAGCAAGCCACATTAACAAAAAAACAAAAAACAAAAAACAATGCCTATCTGCGATCGTTGCCCGAGCGGCTTTAAATTGTCAGGCAAGTATTTTAAGCGCTTCTCGTTTCAGTTTTAATCAGCCACTTGCAAGTAACCTAATGTAAGTGTGAAACCATGCTGACAAATAGTGCGACTGTCACTTTTCAGACTCCGTGATTCGCGCTTTTCTTTCTCTCTCTCTCTCTCTTTTTTTTTTTTTTTTTTCCCCTTCCCATGGAG